>CAUYQU010079540.1:0-108788 GCA_963574635.1 Cheracebus regulus | reverse complement strand
TAGCAAAGACTTGGAACCAACCCAAAAGCACATCAATGATCGACTGGATAATTTTTGCATTTTTAAAGGAGAGATGGGGTTTCAGCATGTTGGCCTGACCTCAGGTGATCTGCCTTCCTTGGCCTCCCAAAGTGCTGGCATTACAGGCGTGAGCCACCATGCCCAGCCAACAAGAATCTTCAAAGTCTCAGCGGCTGACAATAACAAAGATTTATTTCTTGCTAATGCTAATGAATCCTGTCGACCAGGAGTCAGCTGTGGCCCTGTTCGATGCTGTCTTTGTTCCGGGGCCCAGGCGGAAGCTAAAGGAGGACCCTCTATCTGGGACTTAGCTGATCATTATAATACAGCAGAAGTAAACAGCGGCTCCTAAAGCATCTACTTAGAAGGGGCATATATCACTTCTGCTCTCATTTCATTAGCCAGGCAGGTTCTAGGACCAGCCTGCTACTAATGAACAGAAACGAATAACTTTCCCCCAGGGAAAGACAGTAAATATTTTTCAGCAATAATAACACAATCCACTGAAAGTCCTGAGCTGGGATTTTAACCAGCCTGTCTTTAGAGCTTAAAAGCTTAACTACTATTCATATACTGTGCATATTTTAACCCTAAAAGTAGGAATTCTACACATATTGCTGGGTAACCTCCTTTTTCATGTAATCTATCTTGGACATCTTTCTATATTTGTTCATATACACTTTGCATATTCTTTTTTCAAGGCTATAGAGTTTCAGATGGGGTATCCACCATCCTGCCTGTTGAGATCCTCCTCATTCATCCAAGGTCAACTCAGGGGCCTCACCCACCAGAATAAGCCTCCTTAGCATGCATGCAGTATTTGGTTTACCCTTCACTTTTGTCACATGCGTGCCCTGTCTTAGAGTTCTTTGTATACATGTCTATTTCTCTCACTCAATTTTAAGCACCTGGGAGCAAGAATCATATGTATACACAGACAAAGATTGCTATCTTCTTATGCCTGGCTGTGCTCAACAGAGATGAGATGCTGTTTGCTGATTTTGCAATAGTGTGAAATTATTCTTTGTGCTATCCCTGTCACTTCATTGCCTGCGCTGGTCCTTTTGTATCATTTAAATTTGGTGACCCCTTCGGAACTCACACAGTTTGAATAGTTCTGCTTTCCCATATTCATCAAAATTACACCAGCAACGACAACATTAAGAAAACAATGGCAAATAGGCATCAATCCCTCCCTTCTGACTCTTTAAAAGAAGAATATAGTGCAGGAGAAACACAAACCTAGTGTAATAATTGCTCTAAATCCATATCATCAAGGTTCCCCCCCGCCCCCCGCCCAAAAGCAAAAGTTACTGGATGCATAGGAGTTCATCTTTAAGAACAGAGCTGTCAGAACGACGCCAGGGCTGAAAAAAGCCAGAGTCAAGCGCACTTGCTAATGGTCTAAGAGAGGGTCCCGCCACATGCACTCAAACACACAGCACTCTCTCAGGGTTCAAAAGCTCCCTTTCGTGCACCCAGAATGTTTTTTTTTTTTTAAGAGTGGCAAATGAAAACGAATTTCTAATCTGCATCACAACCAGAGTGCACCATGTGTCGGAAAAAAGTCCTTCCGTGACACAAAGGCCATGGCCATCTGGAAGAAAAGCCACGCTCCTAAGCAGATCAGCTGCAGGTTCCATCGCACTGGGGCGGATTTGCCCGGAAACAGGCATCTTGCCTTTATTAACTTACCCCTTCATTAACAGTAATCAGCACTGTCCGCTCCATCTAATTCTTACTGAGCACCTGTGTATGTGGCATTGCATGGCCTGTCCCTGAGAGACCCTAAGGACAAATGCGTCCTCTCTTGTCCCAAAGCCAGCTTTGTCGACAGGAGGTGCTTTGGAAAAGTAGTGTGAGCAAAACCAACCAAAGCCAACATGATTTTCAAAAGTGCAGTGTGTGTGCAGGTGAATGTCAAGCCCTTGCTAGTAAGAAGGTGCTCTCAGGACCCCCCACCCCGCTTCTCCCAGGCCTCCCCCAGCCAGGCCCCCAGGAGCACAGCCAGATTTCCTCCCTCCTCACTCTGCCCGCTCCTGCTGTGGAGACCCAGGCTAGAGTGTGAAACCAGCTCTCTGTCTGCTGCAGACACTCTTATCACCGCTCCCCACGCTGCTTCCTGTCAGGTATCCTGTGCCAATGCTGTGTCAAGCCCATCTTACATTTTTCCTCAAAGTGTCTTTAGCATCATTTCCTGAGCCTGAACATTTGCTCATGCTGCAAAACAAGAACGCTTTTTGCAAAGTTTCACTCGGGATTATTGGGACCACAGAGGCAAGGGCAAACACTGTTCTCTTATCAGCAAGAGAGAGAGAGCCCAGCTTTCCTGTGACACCCCAGTTATTTGCAAACCAGAGCAGGTCTGTGTGTTTTTGTCTAAGTACAGAGACCTGCTCTTCCAGTTAAAAAAAAATCATATTAAAAATTAAACCATTCTCCCTCCCGATATAATTTAGCATCGGCTAATTTTCTGCAGTGATTCCTCCTTTCTCGAGGGCTGGGAGGAGGCAGCATGGAGGTGCTAGGAGTTTGGCTCAGTGTAGAGGTGGCGGGTGTGTTAGTCTCAGCCCAGCTCACTGTAAATAATGCAGCCTGACAAGATTTCCCCTTTCCTTTTGCCTTTTGCCTAACCCTTTCAGCCCGCTGGCTTACATCATCCTGGTTGGATTTAAATAGCTAACTGTGCCATGTTCTCCTGGATACAAACCACCGGATTGGCCACCTCCCTAGCTCGCCTCTACCTACTGAGAGGCAGGAGGTAGAGCTCTGGGGCCAATGGCTGCCAGAGCTCAGCGCTTGCTGGAGTCCAGTGGGTTTTCTGTCACTAAGGGAGAGAAAAGCGTAGAGGCACAAGAGGTCTATTCGTGCATGGCAATATTTGCATGCCTGGGCAATGAATTGTGTTGTGTTAATCTCACTATGTCCCGGGTATAAAGGGAAAAGATAATGTACATCCTTTGTTCCCTCCTATTAAACTAGAACTAGATGATACATTCAAACTCAGTGGTTAACTTATGAAATAATTTCATCTCAGAAGATAAATAGAAAATCTCTGGGAACTGCAACCTTTCCCTTTTCATTTTAAGGATACGTTAGCTAACATTCTTGGGGCAGTGAAATGTGTGAATATCAGGCTGAGTTTAACTCGACTGTGCTCGACAACAAATGCTTTTAATTATGTTAACTTTTTTAAAGTAATGAATTATGAGTTGAGCAGTCTGCTAAGCTATTATCTTCAATAAGAATTCTTGCACAGAAAAAGGCTAGAAGTGAAAACTGATTGAAGAAGTTAAGGGTGAGACTAATGTAACCCACTGGAATCATATCATTCTAGAATTTTAATTAAGTAAATTTAAAAGCAATAGAGAGCCATTTACACAAATAATAGGCTGAAAGTTACCAAGCTGTGTTTAATACTGCAATCATTGTTCAAAGGAAGACTGGAAATCCTTAACCCTATTTGCAACCTGCAAAGAAGATAAATGCAATGGGAAGTAAATATCCTATATGGCATTGACTCACCTGAGCGAGGTGGTGGGAGAGAGGAAAGGTGACCAGGAGAAGAACTAGGTGGCCCCTCTTGCTTCTAAGAGCTAAAAGCACCTCTGTCTGGACAGAGGATGGACTAGAAATATTTTTACTTTAAAATCACCATCTGGAGATGTTCAGCTGGTCCTGCCTGAGCTATCTGAAGAATGAACAGCTTGTTACCAGACACCGCCATGTCACTCTCCAGTTCTTTCACAGTCACGAAGCCCATTGCCGGAGCTAGAATGCAAACTTCGCAAGCAAAGAGAACTGTTTCTCCTCTGCTTCCTCTTCTTTCTCCTCCTCCTCCTTTTGTCTCCAAAGCACCCAGCAAATGTGAAGACAGAGAAAGGAAGGAAGGATGAACGAGAAGAATCCCTAATGCCAGTGGAGTTGGTAAGGTAAGCATACAATTTAAATTAAAGAGGAGTTCAATGTTCTGAATCATATGTAGCCTTTTGGACAGTCTATCCAGAGGGCTTTCACTCTAGACTGGTGAGTCGAAGCATGGCTTTCACATGTCAACTGAGTCCAGGTATCTGTGAGCATAGAGAAGGCAACTCTCTGAATCTTCCAGGTCTCATGTTCATGTGATGAAGGTAAGATCACTTTCCTCTTGGTGCCAGCCCACCCGGGCATGGATCCAGCTCCACCACTGCCTCACTGTGCCACCTTGAGCAAGGCAACTTCATGCCTTATGCTTCATTTTCCTCATCTAGAACATGGGGCTAATCACAGCACCTCTCTCACAAGGTTATTGTGAAGACTAACTTTAACACATGTAAATATAAACGTAGATTAATATTGGTGTGCACTCAGCACAGTATCAGGCACACAGAGACTATATGTTAACTATTAACTACTGCAATTATTAATATCACAAAATTTTTGGAGATTTTCCCCGCCTTAAATAGCTTAGTGACATTAACAATGACATCACCATTCTCCCAATGGCTCACGTGTTCTCTGTGCTCTGAGTAACGATGGCATGTGCAATATTGCATTGCAGGGAAAGGTTAATTGATGTTGCTTAATAAAAGTGGACATTCATTTGGTTGTGCAATCAAGAAGCCCACCCAAGGAAAAGACCTGAATGCACTGCACATATAGGAATGTTAGTCATTACAATGTGCTTTCAGAAAAATCCCATTTCCTGTCATAAATCTCACAAGAGAAAGAATTCACAAGGAGCCTACTGAAGGCAGTGTTTGCCATCATACTCTAAGCATGAGGCAGCTTCACCTCTTGGAAACACTGACTGCCCCCACCAAAGGCAGAGTAATTCCTGCATCAGCATATTATATTCTTCCAATGGTCTTATCTATCTCACGTGGATTCAATTTGGAGGATGCTGCCAGACAGAATTAAATATATTAGTTTGAAAAATTATAGGGAAAACATATTTATAACAGTTCCATTTTGTTTGGATCAATTTTCTAAGCATTTACGTTTTAAGAGTCCTAGAGGTCTTTCTTATAGGGTGTGCCTTCCAAATGGACTTTGCATTATACCATCTGCTGCAAGGAAGAACCCCAGAATGTTTTCCTTGGGGTCTTCAGCAGCTGTCTAAGGGGACTGCTACAGAAGAAAAGTGTGGGAAACATCACCACAGACATTTCCACAAGCAACGATTCCATCTCTTACTTGGATTAATTATTAATCTGTGTATTCTAGGAAGGTCAGATCACAGCAAACAGGTTACGATGGAACATGACTAATGAGAAGATCTCAAATACTAAATAAGGATAACCAACATGATGGCACCAATTCTAATTAAGATTCTTCTACCAGAAATAATGCTAATCTTGTATGAAACACCTGCTGTTGGCCAGGCTTTGCACAAGGCACTTTATATCTGCCATGTCATTGCTTCTTCATAACAACTCTGATGAGTTTATTTTATAGATGATGCAAATAAAATTCAGAAAAACTCAGTGAGGTTAAAATAAGCTGCCCA
Source organism: Cheracebus regulus (assembly GCA_963574635.1). NCBI lineage: Eukaryota > Metazoa > Chordata > Mammalia > Primates > Pitheciidae > Cheracebus > Cheracebus regulus. The sequence continues at coordinate 103,279 of CAUYQU010079540.1, read as the reverse complement.
AATCCCATAACTGGCTATTAGTAAAGCTGGCACCTGAACCCAAGTCTGGTTGATCTCAAAGCACATGCTCTTTTGCATCCTGCCAAGCTGTCAGATTCAACAGGTAAAATCGGGACAGTAAATCATAATTGTGAAATATGTGGCCCTTTCCCACCACAATTCAGACATATTTCCTTAGCATGAATATAATTATCTCACAAATATGTTAAAAAAAATACAGCCACTTTAGGGCCATTCACTGTTTTTTTTTTTTTGAGACAGAGTCTGGTTCTGTCAACCAGGCTGGAGTGCATTGGTGTGATCTTGGCTCACGGAAACCTCCACCTACCAGGGGGCCTTCAATAGCTGTCTAAGGGGATTTGTACTCAAGCGATTCTCCTGCCTCAGCCTTCCAAGTAGCTGGGACTATAGGCATGTGCCACCATGCCCAGCTAATTGTTGTACTTTTAGTAGAGACGAGGTTTCACCATGTTGGCCAGGCTGGTTTCAAACTCCTGACCTCAAGTGATCCGCCCACCTCGGCCTCCCAAAGTGCTAGGATTACAGGCATGAGCCACCATGCCCAGCCCCATTCCATATTTTTAAGGAGAATGATTGGAGACCTATAATATTTTTTCTGGAAATTGTTTTTTGCCCCTGGATGAAACTCCTGTTCTCCTCCTTTTAAAGTTTATTTGTTTGTCTGTTTTGAGGAGAGTTAACTCCCTTGCTTTGTATTAAAAAGAACTAGAATATAGGATTGGGAAGTATTAAAAATACAGTTCAGAATAAGTTATATATATATATATATATATATATATATATATAATTTTTTTTTTTCCACCGCAGCCTTGACCTCCTGGGCTCAGGTGACTCTCCCACCTCAGCCTCCCAAGTAGCTGGACTACAGGCACACACCACCATGTCTGGCTAATTTTTGTATTTTTTTTTTTCTTGGACACAGGGTTTCAGCTTCTTACACAGGATGGTCCTGAATTCCTGGGCTCAAGTGATCCACCCACCTCAACATCTCAAAGTATTGGGATTACAGGTGTGAGCCACCATACCTGACATTTTTAATAACAAAAATAGACGCGGGGAGAACAAAATAAGAAAGTATATTTATGAGAGTTCTAGAAAGAGATACTAGAGAGAATGCAATATTCAAAAAATTAATCACTGAGAATGTTCTAGAATTAAAACACGAATCCTCAGGTTGAAGATGTACAACAAACATTGAATAGAATAAATAAAATAAGCTCCATTTTGATATATATTATGAAACTGTGGAACCTCAAAAATAAACTAAGACAATTTAAAAACAACCAGAAAAAAAAGGCACTTTGTCTCTGCAAAGAAACAATTAGACAGAGAGTTGACATCTCAGTAACAAGAAGTAAGGCCAGAATAAAACAGGAAAATATCTTCTGAACTACTGACCTAGAATTCTATACCTTATTAAATTATCATTAAGGAGGATGAAATAGAGACATTTTCAGATGGAGACTAAGAGAATTGTATTCACAGATTTATTTTATGAATTATTTAAGGATATACTTCAGGGTGTAGGAAATATGAACCCATGTGAAAAGAGTCAAGAAGCAATAAATTATCTGTGAGCAATCAGAAAATGAAATTAAGAAAGCAATTCCATTTATAATAGAATTAAAAAGAACAAACTACTTAGGAATAAATTTAACAAAAGAAGTATAAAACTTGTACTTTGCAAACTATGACATTGTTAAAAGAAATTAAAGAATTCCAAAATAAGTGGAAAGACATCCCATGTTCATGGATTCAAAGAGTTAATATTGTTAAAATGGCCATATTCCCATATTCATCTACAGAGTTAACCTCTATCAAAATCCTAGTTGGCTTTCCTTTACCAAAAATGATAATAAAATTAATATGTAAATGTAAGTGACCCAAAATAGTCAAAACAATTTTTTAAAAGAAGAACCATGTTGGAGGATTCACATTTCCCTCTGATTTTAAAACTTATTACAAAGTTACAGTAGTGAAGATACTGTGGTACTTGCTTAAGAATAGACATAGATGAATGAAATAGACTTAGTCCAAAATATTTTATTTCAAAATAATATTTTTATTTAAAAAATATAAAAATACAGGCTGGGTGTGGTGACTCATTCCTGTAATCCCAGCACTTTAGAAGGCTAAGATGCAAGGATCATTTGAAACCAGGAGTTCAAAACCAGCCTGGGCAATGTAGTAAGACCCTGTCTCTACAAAAAAAATTTTTTTAATTAGCTGAGTGTGGTGGTGCATGTCTGTGGTCCTAGCTACTTGAGAGGCTGAAGTAGGAGGATCATTGGGACCAGGAGGTCGAGGCTGTAATGAGCCATGATTGTACCACTGCACTTCAGCCTTCAGCCTAGGTGACAGAGTGAGAACTTATCTCAAAAGGAAAAAATATATATGTATATATATGTAAATATATGTGTGTGTATATGTATGTATACATACCAAAAATTTTTTTAATTTTATTATTTTAATAAAATAATAAGTTCATTTTTATTAAATATATTTTCTTTTATTTGCCCCACATTTACTCTTAATCAAACAAGGGTACGAGACATTAAGTGAACAAAGCTGAATCTTTCTCTTTTCTTTTCTTTTTTTTTTTTTTTTTTTTGACAGTTTCACTCTTGTTGCCCAGGCTGGAGTGCAACAGTGTGATCTTGGCTCACCGCAACCTCTGTCTCCCAGCTTCAAGCAATTCTGCCTCAGCCTCCCAAGTAACTGAGATTACAGGCATGCACTACGAGCCTGGCGAATTTTGTATGTTTCGTTGAGATGGAGTTTCTCTATGTTGGTTAGTCTGGTCTCAAATTCCCTACCTCAGGTGATCCGCTCACCTCAGCTTCCCAAAGTGCTGGGATTACAGGTATGAGTCACCACACCCAGCCAAAATTAGGAAAGATGAATCTTTTTCAATAAAGGATATTGAGATAACTGGATAGGCATATGCAAAAGAATAAAGTTGTACCCCCTCTTCACTTCATGCACAAAATTAACTAAAAATGGCTCACAAACCTAAATGTAAGGCCTACAAGTATATACTTTTTTTTTTTTTTGACATGAAGTCTCACTCTGTCACCCAGGCTGGAGTACAGTGGTACAATCTCAGCTCACTGCAACCTCCGCCTTCTGGGTTCAAGTGATTCTCCTGTCTCAGCCTCCCAAGTAGCTGGGACTGCAGGTGCATGCCACCATGCCTGGCTAAGTTTTGTATTTTTAGTGGAGACTGTGGTTTCATCATATTGGCCAGGCTAGTCTCGAACTCCTTACCTTGTGATCTGCCCATCTCAGCCTCCCAAAGTGCTGGGATTACAGGTATGAGCCACTACGCCTGGCTCCTACAACCATATACTTCTTAGAAGAAACATGGGCCTAAATCGTAATGGCCTTGGTTAGGTAAAGCTTCGTAGATATGACACCAAAAGTATAAGCAACAAAATAAAAACATACGTAAATTGAACATCAAAATCGAAAAATTCTGTGGTTCAAAGAATACCGTTAAGAACATGAAAAGCCAAATCACAGAATGGAAAAAAATATTTGCAATCATATATCAGATAAAATATTTGTATTTACTATTATTATTGAGCTGTAATTCTTGCAATTCAACTAAAAAAAAAAAAAAACTCTTACGACCTGAGTTGTAACTCTTAAAACTCAATAATTTAAAGGCAAATAACACAATTTAAAAAAAAAGGTGAGCATGGTGGCACATGTCTGTTGTCCCAGTTATTTGATGGGCTAAAGCAGGAAGATCATTTGAGCCCAGGAGGTTGAGGCTGCGGTAAGCCATGATTGCACCACTGCACTTCAGCCTGGATGACAAAGTGAGACCCTGTCTCAAAAAAAGAGGGGGAGGCAAAGGATAGGAATCTCCAAAGAAAATGTGTAAATGGCCAATGGACACAGGAAAAGATGCTAAACATCATTAGTCATTAGAGAAATAGGAACGAAAACCTCAATGAGACACCACTTTACACACACTGAAAGGCTATAATGAAAAAGGCTATAATGCACTTTGGCAAGGATATAGAGAAACTGGAACCCTCATACATTGCTGGTGGGAATGTAAAATGTCACAGCCTCTTTGGTAAACAGTTTGGCAGTTTTTCAAAAAGCCAAATTTAAAGTTACCTTTTGACCCACTAATTTCACTCCTAGATATATATCCAAGAGAAATGAAATATATATGTCCACATAAAAACTTGCACATAAATGTTTATAGCAGCATTATTCATAGTAGCCCAAATGTCCATTAACTGATGGATGGATAAATGAGGTATATCCATACAGTAGAATATTATTTAGCCATAAAAAATAATGAAGTATTGATATATACTACAATATGGATGAACTTTGAAAATATGCTGTGTGAAAGAAGCCAGTCACAAAAGATCATATATTGTATGAGTCCCTTGCTCTGAAATATCTTGAATAGGCAAATCTATAGAGACAGAAAGCAGACTAGTGGTTGCCTAGGGCTGGTTGGGTTAGGAGGAAAATGGAGACTGACTGCTAATCAGTATAAGGTTTCTTTTGAGGTTCATAAAAATGTACTAAGGTTGATTGTGCTGACAGTTGTATCAATATACTAAAAACCATTGAAATGTATACTTCAAATGGAGGAATTATATGTAAATTATACCTCAAAAAATGTTTTCAGAAAAACAGTGGAGAATTAAAAAGTTGAAAAATATATAGTCAAATCTAAACAAGTATTGACAGTATAAAACAATAGTAATAAAAACACTAATGGAGGTTACATAAAAAGATGGAATTAAAATACTAGAAACAATAATGTATGAGAAGAAAAGAAGAATAAAAGAGAAAACAACCTAAGGTCCTCATTTTGCTTGAAAGGAAACCAAGGGATATTGATTAACCTACAAGATTGTTGAACAGTATGTTTGTTACATTTTAAAGTAAATATGAAAAAACAGAACTATAATCATTTGAAAGATAATATTGATCAGTTCTATAAAAGGCAAAAAAGGAGAAAAAGAAAAAGAAAAAACAAAATGAACAGAAAGCACAAAGCAATATTAAAGAATAAATCCACTACAGTATATAATCACAATAATGTAAACTTCATAGGTTAAAAGGCTGAGACTTAGTTAATTTAAATAAATCCAGCTATATGTCATGTTTTTTAAAATTGCATCTTGTTTGTTCCTGATAATTAGGATGGCGTTGCATTTCAGTATTTCCTTCATCTTGTTCCTGACTTTAAATAGGATGTTTTTAGCATTTCACCAAGAACAGTATTCGTTTTAGGGTTTGGTAGATGCCCTTTTCAGGTTAAAGAATGTTCCTTTTTTGTTGTTGGTGGTGTTTGATACTGAATCTTGCTCTGTCACCCAGGATGGAGGGCAGTGATGGCATCATGGCTCACTGCAGCTTCAACCTCTTGGGCTCAAGCAATCCTCCCATCTCAGTGTCCCGAGTAGCTAGGACTCCAGGCACACACCACCATGCCCAGCTAAGTTTTTAAAGTTTTTTTAGAAATAGGATCTCATCATGTTGACCAGGCTGGTCTTGAACTCCTGAGCTCAAGCAATCTTTTGGTCTTGGCCTCCCAAAGTGCTGGACTTATAGGCATAAGCTGCTGTGCTCAGCAAGGGATGTTCCTTTTATAACTAGTTCTCTGAGAGAAATTCTATTTAGAGTATTGAGGGAAAATAGTTAACTCAGAATTCTATACACAGCTAAACTATCATTCAAGAATGAGGATGAAATAAAAATACATGCCATTTCATTTATAGTATTTTTTAAAAAACGATAAGTTATCTAGAAATAAATCTAACAAATGATATGAAATTTTTATAAAGAAAGCTCTGAAACCTTGTTGAAAGATAGAAAACCTAAAAAACTGATGAGATATACCCTGTTTATGTATAGAAAGACAACAGCTTAACAGTAGCAGCTTTCCTGCATTTATACTATTAATTTAATAAATTATATTCAAAATCCCTGGAGAATTGTTTTCACTGACCTTGATAAGCAGATCAGAATATCCATTCAGAAAAATAAAGGGGTTAAGAACAGCCAAAACAAATTTTTTTTTAAGTGATAGGGTCTCGCTCTGTTGCTCAGGCTGGAGTACAGTGGCACAATCATAGCTCACTGCAGCCTTGAACTCCTAGGCTCAAGTGATCCTCCTGCCTCGGCTTCCCAAAGTGTTGGGATTACAGGTATGAACCACTGTGCCAGGCCACAATCTTGAGACAGTATAAAGAGAAAAAATTCACCCTAACAGATAGCAAAATTTAAGAGCTTACAGTAATTAAAATACTCTGGTATCGACATTTGGCTAAATAAGATCAATGGGACAAATTTTCTGAAAAAGCTAGAAACACACATAAGTAGGAACTTAGGATATAAGAGGTAACACTGCAAATCAGCAGAGGAAGGATGACTATTCAATAAATGACATTAGGACTATTGGCTAATAATATTTTCTAAGGGAAAAATTAGATTCATACCTCACTACATGAACAAAAATAAATTTCAGATGTGTTAGGGAAAAGCAATAAATATTTAGATAGAACTATAGGAAAATATTTCTGTGACATCCAAGGAGGGCACAGTTTCTTAAACAACACAAAAACAAAAATTATCATGGAAAAGTGATGAAGTATGTAATTTTTTTAAACTTCTTAATGACAAATGGCACTATTAGCAAAGCAAGAAGACAAACACAGAGTTGGAGAACATAGTTGCATCCTACATTTCCAACCAAGGATTTCTATCCAAAATATGCAAATAGTTCCTACAAATAAGCAAGAAAAAGAGAAACAACCAAACATCGAAAAAGCTAAGGGTATTAACAAGAAATTGGCAAAAGAGGACATTTAATGGTCTATAGACTCCTGAAAATGTGCTTGCCTTTATTAGTAGTCAAGGAGATGCAAATTAAAACAAATAGATACTATTTCATGCCTATTAGAGTGGGATTTTTTTGAAAAAACCCTGACAATGCCAAGAGTTTATGAGAATGGCAAAATGGACACGTATATCCACTGCTGGTGGGTGTATAAAATGACCCACTGTAGAGAGCAATTTGGCAACACCTGGTAAAGTTAATACACAACCCATGACCAAAAATTCTGCCACTACATGTCTAGAAGTTCCCGAGAGACACATGCGTCCAAGAAGATATGAACAAAAGCACATTCTTTCAGCACTCTGGATAATAGCTTAAAAATGGAAACAAGGTACCTGGCCTTTAGGAGCAAAATGGGCAAATGGAATGCGGATTATTCTTGCAATGCAAAGCTGCATAGCCATTAAAATGAGTGAACTAGATCCGTTATCACCTACATGGATACATCTAAAATGTATAATAATAAACTAGAAAGATGCAACATAAATATTTATACGATATAATTTACATAAAATGTAAAGTACGTGAAACAATAGTAAATATAACCTACTAACATGTTAAAGATACCCAAATCCTCTGTTTCACATCTAGGAAGTGGGGAGAGAGAGGCCTCCTAAACCAGGTGTCCTAATATTACAACATCTAGAAAGACCCTTAACTTACACTTCATAAAAGAGAAAAAGAGAGTTTTTTTAAAGAACAACTGAGCCACTAATGATAATTTGGCACTATTTATGTTTTTATGTACAAAGAACCCTAAAGGACATTCAGTGGGTTCTGGTATCAGTTGCCAATTCTTCTTCACTTAGGAACTGATGCTAGTAATCCTCAGTCAGTGGGGCTAAGAGAACAGTACTGGCCTAGCTCCTGTCTCCTGCAGGTCCTTCAGTAGCAAAACGGGCAAACAAAATGTGGATTATTCAAACAATGCAACACTGGGATATTCTCCCTCACCCAGCCTACTAGATTGCACCAGAAAATCCCCGTCCTGCTTCAGATGGATTCATTCCTGTGTTTCCTTTGGCACTTGTTGGAAGTTCTAGCATCCCAAGTTTTACCTGCTGATTTCTGTTGGACTCTACAGCCCAACCCTCCCTTTCTGATGTGTCTGGACTTGTGCCTGTTCAATACACCTGCCTATTCAAGGGAGCTGCCTCCCTGGACAGGATTAGCTTTTCTTTAGGTGCCACAATGCCGGGCAGAGGGTCTTTAAATCGTGACAGAACCATAATCCTTCCTGAGCTCCTTTTTAAAACACACATAGACGCACACATGCTTTCATGTACACACATGTACAAACACACACATATGCACAAACTGAGACCAAAAAAATGTACATGCGAATACCCAGACCACTCTCTTCTCTGCAACAGGAGTCAGGGCTGCCTGGTTACTCTAAATCCAGTATTGTACAGGTATTGTGTGGCAGATCTGATCTTATAATGGAAGACTATGGGAATAATAGGATTTGCTATTCACAAACACATAGATCTCAAATATTAAAGGACAACTGTATGATACCACTGGAGCTGCTATAACACAACAGCCGTCCCCCACTCACCAAGTGCAAAGCACTTGACTTTTCTTTTTCAGGTTGGGAGCAGAGTTGAGTTAATTATACTCTTCAGTTCTTATACCATTACCATGACTACATGTGAGGTCCCTCTCTAGTTTACAACTGTGCTTCATTTTAAATTCCCCTTTGTGCTTGATACACTTTCATTTCCCATGCCCTCACCCACAGGCATCTGTTGGAATGGCTTTGATATTTGTCCAATTGTGATTTATCCTGTTGCTTTTCTACTGGGACGTCACAGCAAGAGACATTTGCCTTTGATTCGTTATGCTGATTCATTTTTACAAAGCAGCCATAACATTTTAGGTGTAGTGCAGGAGCGGAACCCACTGTGGCACCTAGCAGCCAAAACGATGTGAACTGAACATCTGTTTGATTTTGATGGTGGGTCCTGAGATGTCAGTTACATTATTTTCTTTGTATTACAGAACTTGGCTCACAAGATCACATCTTGCAAAAACAAAAACAAAAAAAAGTGTGCTTGAAATTGAGAAAATGTTCATCTGTCCTGAATGTGTTGAGTGCTCTTGCCTGCAAGCAGAGGGTGCGGTGACTCACTGTCCCAGAAAGACGCCTTTCTACCTTAAGACTGTGTCTGTCCCACAGAACCGCACGTGCAGGCGTCCCTGGAACCTGGCCCATAGGTGGCAGTCTCCCTTCATCCTTCCTGGACTGCAAACCTTGGAAGGGCAGCCTGAGATAGCAGTTGCTTTTGCTCTTTTCTTCGGGTTTCCTAATATTTAATGTTTCCTCCGCTCAACCTCCCCTCCATCCCGCAGAGAGTGCAGAGACTGTATCCCTGGAGGCGAGCAAATTACAAACGAAACTTCGCCTGGAACCAGTCAAAGTCGGGAGACCTGGGTTGTGCCTACTCTTGATGCGATTGTTTTGGAATTTTGCTGAAGCTCTCTTGCAGAATTGCTCTGTAAATGGCAAGAAGAAATGCCTTTCACTATAAACAGAAAATAAAGCTTTCACAAGTTGTCATATTTTTAAAAAGCAATAATGCAGATGCAAGTTTTTATCCTCTCTGTTTAGTCTTACCTCCCCTCCCTGCCAACACACCCCCACAGAATTTGGGATGAATCTGCAAGTGGAGTAAAAGCAGGCATTCTCTCTGAAATGTGCCCCTCACCCAGCCCCTCACAGAGCCTATTCAACAAGATCTCAAACAGTCGTAGGCAGTGTGAGTGTGCATGAGTGTGTGTACGTGTGTGGGGGACATGCGTGTGTGCACGCGTGTGTGTGTGCGGATGTATATGTATGCAGAAAATTCTAGATGGAGAGTCAAAGGGAAACCAAGAAATTCAGAAAAGGGGCACCACCTTCTCACCTTCTTTCTACCGTCTCCTGCTCATCCAAGGAGGGAAGGTAGGTGGAGCGCTAACCCAGCCCCAGGCCCTTTTGGGTGAGCCTGCCGAATGGGTTTCTGATCAGCCACCACTTCCGGCTGGCTGCCACTGTTTTTGGAGCCAAAGAGACTTTAAATCATTAGCAGACGTCAAAATGCTTGAGGAGTGTGCTTGCCTAGGAAGTGGTTCATCAGCATTTGTAAAAACCGCCTTGGCAAAAAGAGGTTGAACCCAGCACTGGGGCTGGATTTTGTGTATTCCAGTTGAATCAGCAAATGAATACCTTTTAAATCTTACCAACACCTGGTTCTGAAAAGGGCACCCACTAAGGAAAGGGCTGCCCTGTCTGTGCTGGAAGGAGGCCATCCCTGCCTCAAGGTGCTTCTCCTCCCCACATCAGAGACCTCATTAGACGCTTGGTCCCTCTTCCTCCCTAAGATGTGTAGAGGGCTTGGAGATTTTCACCTGGGCTTTGGGACAAAGCCAACATAGGATGTCCTGAGTTACAGCAAGCATTTCTGAAAGGGAGGTAGCCACTGGTCAGCCTGCTCTAAAGAAGGCCAAGTTCATGTTCCCCACAAAGGACCAGAGCCCAGAATAGGTGGGGATTTAGGGGCAGGAGTGAAGAGGGTGTGGGAGGAGGTGAAGGTGAGGGTGTAGGGGTGGGGGTGGGTGAAGAGGGTAGGCATGCAGTGGGTGGAGGGTACCTGGCAGAAGCCTGGTTCAAGTGGGAGCAGAGCCGCCCTGGCCATGGCAGGTGGCCCCCTGAAACACAGGAAGTCTTCTTGGGAACAGAATTGGTGACTTAGCTGTTTGGCCACTGACCTGCACACACCTGGAATCACTGGATATGTCTCTGAAGAGCTAAAGCTGATCTCTTCTTGGTAGGCTGACTTCAGCAGAAGGGCTTGAGGACATGCCACGTTTTCTCTCTTTAGGCCTTTTCCCTTGAAATCTCTGTGAATTCAGACTTTTTCTTCTCAAAGGAAAAATAAAACTGCTTACAACACCATCAAGTCCTCAAAATTCTTTTATTTTATTTTATTTTTGAGATTTAGTTTTGCTCTTGTTGCCCAGGCTGGAGTGCAATGGTGCGATCTCGGCTCACCGCAACCTCTGCCTCCCAGGTACAAGCCATTCTCCTGCCTCAGCCTCCCAAGTAGCTGGGACTACAGGCGCACACCACTACATCCATCTAATTTTTTATTTTTTGTATTTTTAGTAGAGACAGGGATTCACCATGTTGGCTAGGCTGGTCTCAAACTCCTATAGATCTGAGCCACTGTGCCCAGTCCTGAATCTATTATTTATTGATCAATAAATACTGGACTATTTGTTCATCAGTGTCATACTGGGAATGCCAGCCTCCCAAGTAGCTGGGGTTACAGACATGCACCACCATGCCCGGCTAATTTTGTATTTTTAGTAGAGATGGGGTTTCTCCATGTTGGTCAGGCTAATCTCGAACTCCCAACCTCAGGTGATCCGCCTGCCTCGGCCTCCCGAAGTGCTGGGATTACAGTGTGAGCCGCTGCACCTGACCCAGTGGTGCAATCTTGGCTCACTGCAACCTCTGCCTCCCGGTGTTATGGGGGAGTAGCCAGCTCATAGGTTCTTGGCCTCTCTAACCTTGAAGGATGGGGAAAGGGGCCCCAGAAGCATGGTTAGTTTACCATCCGAATAAGATCGTGGACCCAAAGAGTTTTGTGGAAGAGTGATTTATTAGAGAGAGAGAGCTCCCACACTGTTGTTGGAGGGGAACCCAGAGCAGGAAATCTGTTCAGGCAGGAGCAGCTGAAGTTTTAACCCTTGAGTTATTTCCTCCCCATTCATATTCTCGTCCAGTGAGAGGAGTGCTTTCAAACTCCCTCTGGAATGATCGATCTTTGACTCTGATACTGGATTGGCTACATGTTCTACAACCCTGAGTTACAGAGCCCCCTCCTCCCAGAGCTTTTGGTGGGAATTTGGGACAAAAGAGCCCCACCTGGCAATTTTATCTGGCCAACATGGAGGAAGTGCTCAAAGAGCCCCAGCCACCTGGGGCGGGGAGCCTGGAAATTCCTGCATTTGAAACCCCTCTGCTAGTGGACCCGAGAAGAGAAGTTTCTTTAACACGGTCCCTCACCGGGCTCAGGCGATTCTCCTGCTTCAGCCTTCCCAGTAGCTGGGATTACAGGTGTGCACCATCAAGCCCAGCTTATTTTATATTTTTAGTAGAGATGGGGTTTCACCATGTTGGCCAGGCTGGTCTCAAACTCCTGACCTCAAGTGATCCACCCACCTCAGCCTCCCAAAGTGCTGGGATTAGAGGCATGAGCCACCACGCCTGACCAGGTTCTCAAAATCTACAAAATAAATCCTCAGCAGGGTATTTACATTCTGCTGGAACTGGAGCCCAGCAGACCTTCCTGCAGTGTCTCCCACACCTGCCTGTTAGACAACACCACCGTTCCAGCTCAGCCCTCAGCGTCTCCCACCCACTCTTCTCATCGAGATCCTTCTCCCTCAGGTCTGTTTAAAATCTCACTGCTTCCGTGAACCTGATCCCTCTGGAGTCAGCTACCCAGCCCCACTCTGGCTCTCATCAGCTCCGGGATGTCCCATGGCATCTGAGTATGCACAGCCTCGTGGTTCAGCCACTGTGCATGACTTCCAGTTCTCCTCTAGGACTCTTACGCTTCCTGTGAGCACCCTCCAGCTCTCAGTGTATTTCCCCAAATACTCAGCCCAATGTCTCTCAGTCGGCAAAGCTCAACCATTGTTGGTAAGATTTGAAAGCAAATCATGTTAGCGTATGAAAATAAACACAAGTATCAGGCCTCATCTGACTCCATTCAATCTAAGTGGCACCATTCATTCACTTCTAAGAGAATAAAATTAGTAATGTAACACTAGAAATGAATTAGCTAATGAACAGAGGGACAACGAATGTTCAGCCTCTCTAGAATGCAAAGATTTCAGAATTGTTTGTGGAAATAAGGAAATGCCAAATTTCGCAAATCAAATTAACAAATTTAGAGGAAATTACATTGGTCATCACTGCCAGAGTCACAGTGAGACATGCACTCCCAGGACTGCCAGCAATGCAAATGAGTACAACACTTCTCCAAAAATTTCATAAAATGTCTCAAGAGTCTTAAAAATTTTTAATGACATATGTGGCTCACATTCTGTTCTACTGAACAGTGCTGCATTAGACAATTGCATTTTTTTTATTGCTAGGCGAAGTTATTTCTGGTTCTAGAATTATGAATGATTTTAATTTTGTCCTTTTTTTTAATTTTTTTTTTTTTGATACAAGGTCTTGCTCTGTCACACTGGAGTGCAGTGGCACAATCTCAGCTCACTGCAGCCTCTACCTTCTGGCTCAAGAGAGATCCTCCCAACAAGGCCTCCTGAGTAGCTGGGATTACAGGAGGCATGCACCACCAAACCTGGCTCATGTTTTGATTTTTTGTGGAAATAGGGTCTTGTTATATTTCGAAGGCTGGTCTTGAACTCCTGAGCTCAAGCAGTCCTCCTGCCTCAGCCTCCCAAAGTGCTGGGATTACAGGTGTGAGCCATCACCTAGCCTAGTTTTGTACTTTACACTCTTCTGTACACTGTTTTCTCACTGAGCATTTATTTCTAATATTTCATGTTTTTTGTGGCACCTTCCCCAAACTCCCAGACTAGTATCAGATACATCATGACTTTCTACACTTTTTCTCTGCAGCATTCATTAGAGTTGGAAGTTAAATGCTGGCTAATCGTTTGATTCATCTCTGCCTGCTCAGCAGATCAAGTCCATGAATCTGGGACCCAGGTCTGTTCTGTTCACCTTTGTGTCCCCAGCACTTAGCCCAATGCATAGCATGTGGTAAGTATTTAATAAAGACTAGTTAAGTGAATGGATGAATAAATGATTAAAGAAAAAAATTAGGTCCTAGAAACAGAAGAATCCAAGTCACTGTTAACTATAAAATCAAGGAAGTCATCACCTAAGAGCAATATTTACAAACTTCAGATCAGAACAGATTTTGGAGGTGCCACAGCTATGAGATCTGCTGCAGGGAGTGCAGTTGATCAAGGGCCCCAGCTGCTGTGCTCCGAGTCCATCAACGCATCTGAGGCTGCACTTCCCAGAGGCCGCCCCCAGCCAATCTCTCAGTGTAGCAGGAATAGGAAGGCACACCTTCTCCTGAGAGAGGTGGGACTCTTCTCATAGGCAATTTTGGCTCAGGGACATTCATTGACCTTGTTAAAATTTCCTTCCTTCTCTCCTGTCTTCTCCAGGGTCAGGTCTTCATCACAATGTGAGAGTTCTCCCCATTGCTTCTGGCTCCATCCCTGTTATCCATCACAGATACATTCCCCAATAAATTACTTGCATCTCAGAAGACACAAACAACACAGAGAAGAACATTGCTTCCAAAATTTAAATATAATATCATCTACTTTTAAAACTGGCCAATAGATGCACATTGTAGAAACTTTGAACAACAAAAAGTTTTTGAAGTGGATATATTATAAAAGGAAAGTTGCTCTCTCTTTCTCTCTCTCTCTCTTTTTTGAGACAGAGTCTTGCTCTGTCACCCAGTCAGGAGTTCAGTGGCACTATCTCCACTCACTGCAACCTCCACCTCCCAAGTTCAAGTGATTCTCCTGCCTCAGCCCCCTAGATAGCTGGGACTACAGGCACACATCACCATGCTCAGTGAATTTTTGTACTTTTAGTAGAGACAGGGTCTCACCATGTTGGCCAGGCTGGTCCTGAACTCCTGACCTCAGGTGATCCACCCATCTCGGCCTCCCAGAGCTGGGATTACAGGTATGAGCCACCATGCCTGGCTGGAAAGTTGCTCTCTCATCTCTTTCCTCTGACCCCTGATTACCTTCTAAATACTCTCATTCCTCTCTCAGAAGTCTACCTCTGTCTACCCTGCCACACTATGCACTATTTTTATGTTACTTTTGTGACTAAGAGTAGAGTATGGAATACTAGTCATGACCAGACATACCATACATATATATTAGGCCTTGTTTTTATATGGCTCCACAGTATTCCATTGCATTTAACCGTTCCACATTGACAAACATTTAAGTATTTATAATCTTCGCCATGACTACCGTATTATTGTACATTGTCTTTTCATTATGTACATCCTTAGGATAAATTGCTAGAAGTGGATTTATTGGATCAAAGAGCAAGGATATGCTGAATTTAACTGTCAAATTGCTTTCTGCAGAGGTTAGAGCAATTTCTACCCCACCAGTCTGACTTCACAGCCTCACCAACACAATGTGTTACCCGTCTTTTAATCTTTGCCAATTTGACAGGTTAAACATGTAGCTTTGTGTTTTTCCAGTTATAGGTGAAGTCAAGAATCTTTCTTTCATACTTTTAGAAACCGTTTTTATTCCTTTTCTGTGAACTATCTCTTTACATGTTTTGCTCACTATTCTATAGGATTTTATTGCTCTTTTAAAACTGATTTGTAAGAGGTCTTTATACTTTAAGAAATTTATACTTTGGTTGAGATATCAATGTGTTAGATTTTTCCGTTAGAATTTGACTTGTTTTTACTTTGTGGTGTTTTGTTTCGTCAAGTAGAATTTTTTTTTTTTAATTTCAAGATGGTTTAAACTGATCTTTTCTTTTTTCTCACTCTACATTCTGAGTCATACTTGGGGCTTTTATATACTGAGATTTAAAAAAAAATTCTAAAAACATTTCTGAAAATTATTTTAAAAATATTTTTAAAATTAAAAATGTTTCCATTTCTTCTGGCTCTCTCCCCTCCTTTTTTTTTCTTTCTTTTTTTTTTTTTTTTTTTGATATGGAGTCTCGATCTGTCGCCCAGGCTAGAGTGCAGTGGTGCAAACTTGGTTCACTGCAACCTCCACCTCCTGGATTCAACCTATTCTCCTGCCTCAGCCTCCTATTAGCTGGGACTACAGGCACATGCCATCACACTCGGCTAATTTTTTGTATTTTTCGTAGAGACAGGGTTTCACCGTGTTAGCTAGGATGGCCTTGATCTGCTGACCTTGTGACCTGCCCACCTCAGCCTCCCAAAGCGCTGGGGGATTACAGGCGTGAGCCTCTGCACCTGGCCCCTTACTCTCTTTTTTTCCTTTCTTCCTTTTTACCATTTTAATCTCATTCATTTACAGTTTGTTTTGGTGCAAGGTATGAGTGAGGGATCTGTGGAAGAGATGCCTAGTTGTTCATCAAATGCATCTCTTCCTCTTGGCACACAGTTGGACATCATTATCCCCCACTCTCGTGCAGTTGTGTGTGACCATGTGAATGAGTTCTAGCTAGTGAATGTGAACGAGTTCTAGCTAGTGAATGTGAAGGAAAGTCATGGGACCCTCCCATTTTCCCTATCTGTCATCTCAAGTCACCATGGAGAAGACTCTGGAGAAGATTCCAGAGCAGTGCTATTCAACAGAAATAAGTGTGAACCATCCAGGCAAGACATAGATGGAATTTTAAATTTTCTAGTAGCCATATTAAGAAAAAGTAGGCCAGGAGCCATGGTTTACACCTGTAATCCCAGCACTTTGGGAGGCCGAGGAGGGCAGATCACCTGAGGTCAGTAGTTCAAGACGAGCCTGGCCAACATGGTGAAAACTTGTCTCTACAAAAATTAGCCGGGCATGATGGTGGGTGCCTGTAATCCCAGCTACTCGGAAAGCTGAGGCAGGAGAATCATTTGAACATGGGAGGCAGATGTTACAGTGAGCTGAGATAGTGCCACTGCACTCCAGCCTGGGTGTCAGAGTGAGACTCCATCTCAACAACAACAAAAAAGTGGAATTAATTGTTAAAATTATTTTATTAAGCCCACTATAAAAAAAATTACCATTTCAACAATAAGCATAAAATGTACCAATGAGATATTTTACATTCTTTTCTTCATATTATATCTTCAAAATCTGATGTGTATTTTATACTCACAGCACATCTTACTTTGGACTAGGGCTTCTAACCAACACATTGGACAGCACTGCTCTAGAAGAGTGTCAAGATGAATAGAGCTCGGCTCCCTGAATGACCGTAAGAGAGAATACACAACCTGGTAACAGCCGACTGTACATCACGTACATAAGAATGAACTTTAATTGTGTGAAACCATTGAGAACCTGGGGTTTGTTACAGCAGTTACGTGATTTTATGTAATTAATATGACATCCTACTCTACTTATTCCAGATGGCTACCACTTATGAAGTAATCGATCTTTTTCACCTATAATTTGAAAATCATCTTTCTCATGTTCTATATCTCTATACACTTTTTGATTCCTTGACTTTCAATATAGACCTATTTATCTATCGAAACTATTATTATTATTATTTTGAGACAGGGTCTCACTCTTGTTGCCCAGGCTGGAGTGCAGTAGCACGATCTCAGATCATTGCAACCTCCGCCTCCCAGGTTCAAGCGATTCTCCTGCCTTAGCCTCCCAAGTAGCTGGCACTACGGGCGTGCACTACTACACCCATCTAATTTTTTTTTTTTAATGTATTTTTATTTTTAGTAGAGACAGGGATTTACCATGTTGGCTAGGCTGGTCTCAAACTCCTATAGATGTGAGCCGCTGTGCCCAGCCCTGAATCTATTATTCGTTGATCAATAAATACTATTTGTTCATCAGTGTCATACTGGTTTTGTTTTGTTTTTTGAGATAGGGTCTCACTCTCACCCAGGCTGGAGTGCAGCAGCACGATCAGAGGTCATTTTAGCTTCAATTTCCCTGGGCTCAAGTGATCCTCCCGCGTCAGCCTCACAAGGAGCTGAGACTATGGGCGTGCACCACCATGCCCAGCTCATTTATTGTTTATTTATTTATTTTCATTTTTAGTAGAGACGGGGTTTCTCCATGTCACCCGGGCTCAACTCGAACTCCTGGGCTCAAGTGATTCCACCCACCATGGAGTGTCATACTGTTTTAACTGTTACCTTCTAGTATGTTTTCATATTAGTAACAATAATAATAAAGCTATTAGCCCCTGTGGTAGGCAGAATTCTAAGTTGATCCCCAAGATTCCTGCTCCTGGGTATAAACATCTTTTATAAACCCTCGAATTTGTGAATGGTGAGATAGTTACTCAATGGTTAAGTTATGTTATTTGGCACAGTTGACTTTAAAAAAGAGAGATTATGCTGGGTACATCTGACCTAGTTGAGACCTTAAAATAGAATGGGATTTTCCTAGAGACAGATTCAAAACACGAAAGGAAAACAATATGAGGGAGATTCTCTCAGGCTGGCTTTAAAAATGGAGGGAGCTGTGGGGCCAAGAATGAGGGAGGCCTCTGGGGAGCTGAGAGTCCCTGGCTGACAGCCAACAAGGAAACTGGGTCCTCAGTCCTAGAACCACAAGGAATTAAATTTGGCCAACACTCTCAATGAAGTTGGAGGCTGATTCTCCTGTAGGCCCTCCTCCAGATCAGAATGCAACCTGGCTGACACCTGGATTTCAGCCTCATCAGACCCTTAGCTGAGGGTCTGCCTTGCTGTTCTCAGTTCTGTTTGCTACAGAACTGAGGGCTCATACATATATATTGTGTTAATCCACTAAATTTATGGTAATTTGTTATGCAGTATTAGAAAACTAATACATCTCCTGGTATCCTTTTTCAGATTTTTTTCTGATTAGTAATTATTTTTATAATAGACTATATAATCACCTTATTTAATTCCAAAAGAATATTCTGATAGTACTTTTATTGTCATTGTTTTACATTTATATATTAATTTAGGGAGAATTGACATCTTTACAATGTTGAATAGTCCCAAGAACATCATGTCTTTCTATTTTTTAAAGTCTTCATTTGCATTTTAAAGTTTTCTCTACATAGTCCTTGCATAACTTCCTTTTAAATTTATTCTGGCTATGTGCAGTAGTAGCACCTGCCTGTAGTCTCAGTTACTCTTGAGGCTGAAGTGAGAGGATCACTTGAAGCCAAGAGTTTGAGTCCAGCCTGGGCAACAGAATGACAATCTGTCTCAAAACAAACAAACAAAACAATTTGTTCTGGACAACTTACTTGTTGTTCCTTTTATACATAAGTTTTTTCTTCTGTCACGTTCTAACTGGCTATTGTTTCTACACAATTAGACTATCATTTCCTAATGTTAATTCTGCAACATGCTTCTTAAATAAATTTTCTTATTATTTATAACATATTTTTACTTGATTGTCTTGAATTCTAAAATAGATATTATCCACACAAAATGGTAATATTACTTCTTACTTTCAAGTTTTTATATCTCTACTTTTCTCGTTTAATTATATTGACTAGTGTTTTCAGTTCATTGTTAAATAATAACAATATATATTTTTATCTATTTTCTGACTTTAATGGGTCTGTTTCTTTTATTCTATATTTTTACAGCAATATTTATTAGGTGAGATTGGGCTATAATTTTATTTATCTTTGTTGCCATTTTGTTGTGTTTTAATATCCATATTACACTGGCTTCATAAGAAGAATTTGCACTTTTGA
Organism: Cheracebus regulus; assembly: GCA_963574635.1. Lineage (NCBI taxonomy): Eukaryota > Metazoa > Chordata > Mammalia > Primates > Pitheciidae > Cheracebus > Cheracebus regulus. Next base: position 83,948 of record CAUYQU010079540.1, on the reverse strand, counting down.
TTTTCTTCCTTTGTTCTGAAACTGCTTAAGCAGCATTGAAATTACCAGTTCCTTAAAAGTTTTATAGAATTTGCCTAATAAACTATACTAGCCTATTGCTATTTAGTTGTTATTATTAATATTATCAATGACGTTTTCTAATTTCTCCATGTTACCTGGTCTGTTTAGATTTTCTTTCTGTTCTGACCAGTTTTGGCAATTTATATTTCCTAGAAAAACATTCTTTTATCCAATTATTTACATATAGTTAAGTAAAGTAGCCTTTTATGATTCCTTCACTTCATTTATTAACATTTTATATATTTGTGCTTTCTCCCTATTTGCTTGATTAGAGTAATTAACATCTCTATAGATGTTCATAGTTTATTATTTTTCTCCTAAAGAACCAGTTATTGGATTGACTTTTTTTTTTTTAGTATTACTATTTTCCTGTTTTGCAATGCAAAAATTAAGCTTTTGCCTTTAGTATTCTTTCCATCTGTTTGCCTTAGTTTTATTGTTCTTTTAAACTTCTAGAACTGTATGCTTCATTTATTTTCTTTCTTGTTTATCGATTTAACAATATCCCATAGATTTCAATTATATGTGTTGCTGTTACTTTGTAGATTTCCTATACTTTTAAATTTTCTATTTGATTAAAGAGTTAATGAAGAGTTTAAATGCTCTAAATGATGAGGTTTTTAGATTTACAATTATTTAAAAACTAATTTCCATTTTGTGGAAATGCTGTCTGAGAATTTTACCTGCACTATTTCTCCATTTTGCAAAGTGGTGAAGTATTATTTCAACCTAATATAAGAGTAACATTTTTGTGATTATTGCATGAGTACTTTAAAGAAGATGTATTCTCTGATATAGCATTTGAATATATGTTCATAAAGTCTATCTTTTTAATTACATTATTTTAGTCTTCAATATTCTTATTTTTTGTACCTGTCAAGGTCTCAGGTAAAAGAATTAAAATCTTCTACCATTAGTATTTTTCTATTTCTCTTTGAATTTCTGTAGTTCATGTTTTATGAATTTATCACTATTATAACTTGCCATATATCTATTTATAACTGCTAGGGTTTCATTGTAGTTTACACTTTTATCATTACAAAATATCATGCTTTGTCTTGCTCAATACTTCTTGCCTTAAATTCAACCTTGTTTGATTTTAGAGATTCAAATCCCTATTTTTATTTGCCTTTGCTTCATATGATTTTGTCAATTCTTTTTTACAGGTTTTCAACAACACAGTGTTTTACATGGAGCCTTAGGTATAGCCTATGAGCCATTTTTACTTTGAAGTATAGTTTGAGTGTTTTCTTTTATCTAAACAGAGAGACTGGCCACTTCCAACCAGATTACTGGGCCGTTCTCCTCCCTGCCTCCAACACCAGCTCCCCACCGCCATTTCTGTTCTGCCTTCTGGTGAACTGGAGTGTCAGCCTCCCTCACCAGACTTCCTACCAGACTGTGAGAAACACCTTCTGAGCCCAAGTCAATATGTAGGACACTTACTCGAGAACTGAGTATAAATATGCTACGTATTTTCTCCTCCCTCAGTCTCATGAGCATGTTTATAGAAACCACACAATATCAATGTTCACACATCTGTATTTGGGGCTTTTAATTTGTAGACGCCACTGAAATTGACATCATTGACTATTAAATAGAAACTGTTAGATACTATATAATTGTATATTTTAAACATAAGACACAAGCAACTGTTTTTTCAAGATAACAGCAGTTATTGCAAACTGTGTGTTCTGATGACAGTACATCACGACTGGCCGAGCGTGATGGCTCACGCCTGTAATCCCAGCACTTTGGGAGGCCAAGGCAAGCAAATCACGAGGTCAGGAGATGGAGATCATCCTGACCAACATAGTGAAACCCCATCTCTACTAAAAGTACAAAAATTAGCTGAGCATGGTGGTGTGCGCCTGTAGTCCCAGCTATTCAGGAGGCTGAGCAGGAGAATCACTTGAACCGGGGAGGTGGAGATTGCAGTAAAATGAGATCAGGCCACTGCACTCCAGGCTGGGTGACAGAGCAAGACTCCGTTTCATAAAAGAGAGAGGGAGGGAGGGAGGAAGGAAGGAAGGAAGGAAGGAAAGAATGAACATTATGACTGATTGTCCAAATATCTATTGCTGTGTAACAAACTTCAGAACTTAGCAGTAAAAGAAATCACTGTATTGTGTTCATAGATTCTGTGGGTTGGAAATTTGGCAAAGGTGAGGGGGGACAGCTTGCTATGGCTTCGTAATGTCTAGAGTCTTAGTTGGTAAGACATGGAGGCTGGGAGCAACTCAGTCACGAGGGACAGGAGTCATCTGGAGGCAGCCTTACTCATGTGTCTGGTAATTGATGGCATCTGTTAGCTGGCACTTCAATTGGGCCTATTATCCAGAAAACTCTCATCTGGCCTTCAATGTGGCAGAGACTTGCTCAAAGCTTGGCAATCCTGGACTTCTTACATGACAACTTGGAGCTGCAAAGGCAAGTATCCCAAGAGAACCAGGTAGAAAGGCATTGCTTTTCATAACCGAACACTGTAGACATTTAGGGTAATTTTTGCCGTATTCCATTGGCCAACCAGTCACTAAAGTGGGTCAACAAAGATCTAAGGCGCAGATTGAAGGGGAAGGATACATAAACCTACCTCTCAATGGCAGAAGCATCAAATAACCTGCAGACATGTTTTATTTTTTATTTTAATTTTGAGACAGGCTCTCACTCTCTCGCCCAGGTTGGAGCGCAATGGTGTGATCACAGCCTACTACAGCCTCGACCTCCCAAGCTCAAGGGATCCTCTCATTTTAGCCTCCCGAGTAGCTGGGATGACAGGCATGCACCACCACACCTGGCTAATTTTTTTAAAACTTTTTTTCTTTTAAGAGTCAAGGTCTTACCATGTTGCCCAGGCTTGTCTCAAACTCTTGGGATCAAGCAATCCTCCTACCTTGGCCTCCCAAAGTGTTGGGATTACAGGCATGAGCCACCAGATCTGGCCAGTTGTGGCACTTGGTAAGCAGCAACACCAAAATTTAACAAGTGAAATATGTAAGTTATTGACTAATAACAATTATATAGTTATTCCAATTCCTGAAATATCTATGAAATACAAAGACAGAAATTTTGAATGAAGTCACACAAGCTACAAGCCCAGAGTCCTCAGGAGAATATAAATGTTTAACTTTCTGTGGGCCTGGCTGGCTTAGGGCCTTCCTGGCCTGCTCCTCCAGTCTGCCATGGCTTCCACCTTCCTTGATGGAAGGATTATATATCTTTTACTAAAAATTGCCCTAGAATGATGCAGTATATCCTTTCTCCCTGATCCCATGACTGCTACCTTTGCTGCTCTCACAGCAGCCTCCCATTCACTGCTCTCACTTTATTTCCCCTACTCCATAATTCATGTAATGGACAATTATCAAACATTGACCATGTACTAAACTCTTGAGGAGATGCCAAAATGAGCAAGGCTATGAAGATATTCTTTAATGCTATCTTTTAGAAGCGTTACTGTTTATCTTTCACGTTTAGGTCTATAATCAATCTGAAAGTGATTTTTGTGTATAGTGTGAGGTAGAGGTCAAGTTCATTTTTTCTCAAGTGTATATCCAATTGACTCAGCACATTGTTAACTGAAAAGCTCACCTTTTCTTCCAGTGGCACCTTTGAAATGCCTAGGAAAACAAATGACTATATGTTTCTGGGTCTGAATTTTTAATTTTGTTCCAATGATCTATTCGGCTATACTTGAGGCAATAACATTCTGTTTTGGTTACTGTAGACTGATAATAAGTTTTCATATTTGGTAGTGTTAAGAAAATGTTTTTCTTTTTTAGGATATTTGCTGTTCTTGGACTTTTACTTTTCCTATAAATTTTCAAATTAGCTTGTCACTTTCCACAAAATCTGGGCTTTCTGTTGGAACTTTATTCTGTCAGGGATCCTATCTACCCCTTCTAATCCCAGCTGCCTTGACATCTCCATGCTGTCAAGAAGCTGTGTGAAGTATAGCTTTTATGGTTGTTACTAACAAGAGGGCCGTCTGATACCAGTCACTCCAGTGTAGTCAGAAGCAGAAGCCCTTTGCAAGCTTTCTAAACACAATTCTATACAATAGAAGTTCCATGATAAGAAATCTGTATGACAAACTTTCACTCTGCAGACTGTTTAAAATCCTACTTTATAAAACAGAATCCATTCACGTGCAATTGAGAGAAGACATGACCCCTATTGGGTTAAACAAACAAATGAAAAATTCAGGAGAAAAATCATCATACGCAAGATTCCAAACAAAGTTTATCAGGATCCAATCTATCTCCATTTCTCTGTTCCACTTCCTGTTTGTGAAGCCAGTCTCAAACCGGCTCATGACTAAAAGATGGTTGTCAGTAACTCCCAGAACTACACCGTCTCAGGTCCACATCCGGGAGAAAAAGAGTGTCTTTGTTTCAGGATACCTGGGAAAAGTCCTATTTGCTCTAATTGGGTCGCCGCCCATTCCTGAGGCAATCACTTTGCCAAGGTAAATTTGATGGATTCAATAGCTCAGGCCCAGGTCATCTTCCTGCTCCTGACCCGGGGTAGATTCAGCTCCTCTAGAAGTCCAGGGACTGACAGCATTAGTGGACGTTCCCAAACAGGAAGCTGGGGCGTGATTAAATGGATGCCAACAACTAAAAAAGCAAAAGTCCGCTTCACAGCCAAATCCAGTGTCTAAACACACATCACCGAAAGCTACCCATAGGCTTCGTCGTCTGGTCCTCCAAGGTCACTTCCATGATCCTGCTTCTAGGACTGGGACCCCACCCCCTTCACACGGCCATGGACTCCACACTCGTGGTCTGCAGCACACACAGCTTTTCCGGTCCTAGCATGTCCCCACCCAAGTGTTCTCTTTCTTCTGTTACCTGAAGTCTTGGCAAGGTTGGGCAGGAGGAACAGGGGGATGAGCTGGGTTTTATTCCCTCATCGTTGCCACTTCCCTTTGCTCTCACTATCTCCTCAACAGGACAAGAGCAGGATGATCAGCCTTAGCTTCCTAATGCTACCATTTACTGCTGTGATTCTGAAAAAGTCACTTTGCCACTCTGAGTCTCATTTCCTCAGCTGCAAATGGAGCTGACGATGTCTATTAATCTTTACCTCTTTCCAGGCAATCTCTCTAAGAAGAAGAGTTTTGTAACATAATGAAGGGAGGATAAGAGGTAACAAGCCTGGAGACGATGTCTTTTTGAATGGCTCTTGAGGCTGCTGGTGATGCTTCTGCCTGGGAAATCTTAAATGTGGAGTTTTTTTTTTTCCCCAAGCCTTTCAATAATTATGAAGGTTAAGTGAAATAGTCTGAAAATGTTTGATAGACTGAAACTCTAAAGAGATGCTGAATTGTATTATGGGTCCCAGACAGATCATTGTAAACCTCTTGTTCCACCCGAAGTGTTGTTTGTGTTTAACACGTGTCAAGGGTTTCCACTCTGGGGAACAAAAGCACAAAAGTTTCACTGAAGCCCTTTGGCCTAATCCTCTTAAGAGCTGTTGAAGCCTCGCTGAATTGATCAGAGGCAGTCAAGTGCCTTCTTAAGACAGGAGGCTCTTTCAAGTTTTCTTACTGCTCCTAGTCCTGACAAACCCACTCAAGTTTCCTTGCTACCCCTTCACCATCACTCATACGACACTTGGAGACAGAGATTTTGCTCAAGGTCACAGTGGGCAGCAAGTGGCTGGGCAGGGATCTTTCTAGAATCCACTATCCTTCCACAGGGCCAAAAGGAGCTAAGACCACACAATCACAATGGGTGCATGCTGCAGAGGCCTCTGAAAACACAGGTTTTGACTGGACCTTGCAGGAAGAACAGGACAGTGTCTGAGCAAGAGCTTTGTGTACAAGGAGTGGCAGGTCTGTGGGTGGAATCAGGAAAATTGGCTGCCCCTCCTGGCACAGGTGCATAACCCAGGACTGAAGTAATAAGACCAAATGCCCTAATGATCCTTGTGATTCAGAGCCTAGCAGTGCCTCATGTAGCGGCTATTCAGTTGAGTGGATAGTTGGGGTGGAAAGGCACAGATAGATTTAAGAGAAGTCTGGATAGTAGACACATAAAATGTAGGACTGGTTGAAGGATGAGGATAAAAAAGATTAAACTGTGGCTTTAGACACAGAGACATCCGCAGATGTGGTGGTGGGGAGGGAGTCCAGATGAAACCCAACTGTGGGTTATGAGGAACAACCGCGTGGCTGTGTGGCCACAGACCTTTTCCTCCCCAGATGCAAATACACCCATTAGGAAGGTACCCTTGGCCGAAAGCCAATCTGGTTTGGCCCTTGAAACTTTGGGCATCATTCGCACAGAGCTGTCAGCCTAGGAGGTGAGCTTCATTTTGCCAATAGCTTTTACTGAGGCAGAGTTTGTTACTCAAGCATCTAAATAGCTCTGTTTTAAAGACAAATTTCTTTTCTGCAGATTAGTTCAGCTGATGAAGTAGGTAGCCAAAAACCTCGAAAAAGAAAAAAGAAAAACCTCAACCCTTAATTCTATAGCTCTCTTTAAAAAAGGGGAGGGGGAAGACACCAAATAAATCCAAGCTCACTGACCTTCCAGCTCACTTGAGTTGCTTGGAACAGACTCACACTCAAGGGTGACCCCTTTCAGGAGCAGCCTCTGGGTTTCTTCCCCACCCTGGAAGTCTCTGGTCCTTCAGTGTTCTCAGTTGCGTAGTGGAAACAGAACACATGCAAAAGTCTCAGCAGGCTGGGCGTGGTGGCTCACACCTATAATCCCAGCACTTTGGGAGACTGAGGTGGGAGGATTGCTTGAGCCCAGGAGTTCCAGACCAGCCTGGGCAACATGGCAAAATCCCATCTTTACAAAAAAATGAAAAAGGTAGCCGCCTTTAGTCCCAGCTGCATGGGAACACTCCAGCCTGGGTGACAGAGCGAGACCTTGTCTAAAACAAACAAGCAAACACCTCTTAGCAAACCGTGACTGTGTGCAGGCATAGGCAGAGGGACAGGCAGAGCTTAGAGACTGACTGTGGACAGTGAGGAGTGAGTGCAGACAGACACTTGCCCTACCTGGGAACGGCAAACAGTCTAAGTTGAGGGAGTACTCCAGGCCTTCCTCCTCAGCACCTAGCAGTACAACCTCACATTTACAGAGCGTTCCAGTTTTCATCTCACTCCTTCTCCCATTTCCCAGATTGCTGCTGCCAGTCAAGAGCTCCAGTCCCACACGGTGCAGGAACCTCCGTGCCAGTCCCCACGAGGAGGTCAGGCTGCTTCTCTGCTGAGAAGCTCACCACCTGGCAAGGCCTCCTGCTCCCATGTTTACAGGTAAACTCTGCCTCCCTTTAGTTTCATTCACTGGTTTAGCTTTGGCCCTGCAGACACCCACATGGATTACGTACCTCCTCATCCTCCTCACCATTTATTTCTGTGCAGACCACCATCGTGTCAGCCCATGAAATGTTCTCCTTACAGACCATAAAACCCCTGACAGATGATTTCCCAACCATTTACACTAGCTCCAGTTTGTCAATAACCTTCTTAAGCGCATGCTTACAGAACCTAATGGTCACCTGGCCGCACATGCAAGCCCAACGTGGTTCCTTGTCCTAGATTCTACACTTGTGTTGGGAGAGCCCATGGTTGTGCTAACTTCTTTGTCAATCCCCATTCATATTGACTTTAGGAGTCAGTTAAAACTCCTAAATCTTCTCGAGGCCAAACCTGTGTATTCCCCTTCCCAAATCCTTTCAGCAAGTAAACAAGATGTTCATCAAGAACAAATGCTGTCACTCGTGCAATTTTTGTTAAACCCTAAATTCAATACTGTGTTAGTTTCATCTAAATGTTCCTACCAGTCTCGAGGTCTTCTAGAAAACTTATCTGTCATTTGTCATTATTAGCTATGCTCTCTAGCTTCATGGCATTCACAAACTTGATGGGCAAGCTTTTATTTCTTTATTTCAGCCATTGGTACATTGCAATAAAACTTGGCTATGTATACCGGGGGGTGAACAAATGTGATCAAAGCTGTTTTTGCAGATTATAGACCTTATTTGCTGAAAGTCACACGATGGACCTATGTACTGTGGAGCTGGTGCTAGAACTCTGGTCCCTCAAAGCTCAGAGTGGAGATTTTCCCACAGTGCCATGGGCTGCTGCATGGGATGCTTGTCCTTCAGGCCTGGCCACACTTGAGTGGATACTCATCATCCACTCGGCAGGTAGGGGCTTCACACCATTTTCAGGGTGAGCAACTGTGTTTATTACTGTGTGTTGGCTGCCAGAGGGCTATCGCTAATAACAAGTTTTTCTTCACTCACATTCACTTTGACACTTCAAGCGTCTCCATCCAAACCCAGCTAGACCCTTCCCATCTACACCTGCCCAGCTCACCATGATGGGATGGACACAGTCAAACCTGGGCATTAAGAGACTTGGGTCATAATGCTCGTTCTGCTGTGTTAATTATTTGACCTTATTGACAAAAACCATTTAATTTCCCTGAGACTCAATTTTCTCACCTAAAATAGGGGGTCACACTACCCTACCTTACAGGATTGATCTGAGCATCAAAGGAGAGAATGATACAAGAGTTGTTGTTGTTGTTGTTGGAAACTCTCCAGTGCTTTGTAAAGGTAGGTATACTGTTATTATCAGATGTGTATGAGAACTCCAAAGTGAGTCCATGCCACTTAAAATTCCTTTTTAAAGCAGTTCATTGCATCCTAACCTATGTATTCATTTCTTTCTCTTTTTCTCTTAAAGTTCCGACAAAAATTGAGTATGAAGACTGCATGCAGGGATAGCACTGAATACAAATTAACCATTCAATGTTCTTTAGTCCCTCTGGCGGGGAAATGATCCACCTATTAAAACACCCAGCCAGAGCTGGCACGCACAGTGCTGATAACCCCAGCAGGCAATGACCTTGGCACCATTACAAGGGCAATATTTTCAAATGGATGAACTATTCCTGAACAAAGTGTCCAGTGTGCTAGGAATAAACAAGCTTTTCATCAACCAAGGCTGTGTGTTTTCTGGTTCCAACAACCTTTCCCAGAGACAGTGCTGGAGAGGAGGGGGCACCAGGAAGCAGCACCTCCCCAGCGGCCTGCCCAGCCTGCTCATCCCTCCTCCAGAATCCTATGACAAGACAGGCCTCCAAACCTCCATCCTCTCTTCTGATGGTTTCATGATTGCTTTTCTGCACTTTTACAAAAGGAAAACCCAAGGCTGCCTTTGGAGACCCTGGTCAGCCCTTAGCAGGTGGAGGATCAGCCCTCCCTGTGGTATAAAACAGAGCCCTGGAGCCTCGTGAACAAGAACCTGTGGTGGAGAGTCACATACGATGTCACCAGGTATCTGCAAGGCCAGTTCTTTGAGAAGGTGGGTGAATCACCCAGGACAGTCCCAAAGAGGCCACACAAGAGGCTTTGACAACAGGATTCTTGAGACAAAATTCACAAGGAATGGGAGACAGGACTCTGGATCCACCAGAATTGAAGCACACATGCAAAATGTAACTGGAAAAACTTGCTGCTTCACCTAAGCCAACGAGGCTGCAGCTGGCCCTTTCAGCTGTTTGTTCTTTCATTTGTTCTACAAATGTTTATTGAGCACCTACTGTGTACCTAACACTGTTCTATGTTCTGGAGACACAGAATAAACAAGACAGAATAATAGACAAGGACTCCTGCCCACCTTACATTCTGGTGGGAGTAGACAAACTAAAAAGTAACTGTCTAGGTTATGATGAGTGCTAAGAGGTGCAGGGAGTGCAGGGCATGAGCATACATCAGGGAAGGCCATCCTGTTAAGGTAAATTTGACCGGAGATTTGAAGGCAGTGAGAGAGCGAGCAATGACTATCTGGGCCAGCATACTCCAGGCAAGAGTGGGATTCAAATAGCAAAGAAGAGGGTGTTACAGGGATGGATCGAGCCAAGGAGAGAGTCCAGAGAGATGGAGGCAGAGGGGCAACAGGGAGCCTGAGAGCCATCTTCAGGACTTCTAATTCCGAGTGATCTGGGAAAATACTGGCGGAGGGGGAGGGTTGGAACAGAGAAGTGAGACAATCTGATTTTTGTGTATGAAGCTCATGCTGGGTGCTTGATTGAGGATAGAAAGAGGGCAGAAAAGAATGTGAGGAGGAGTTGGGGACAACCCAAGCAGGAGATGGGGACAGTGGCTCAGACCATGACAGCAGCAGTGTAAGGATGAGCTCAGGGTCTGGACCTGCAGAATTGAATCATAACAGGATATGGGAAATGAGAGAGACTCAAGGATTAGTCTACAGTTTCTTTTGCTGACACAGCTGGAAGGATAGAGTTAACATTTACTGGGAAGAGGAAGGTTATGGGTGAAGCAGGTTGAAAGGTATCAGGATTATAGTTTTGGGTATGGTTCGGGATATGTTAAGTGTGAGGTAGCTATTAGACACTGATAGTGGAGACGTCTGGTAGGCTGTGGATTAAGCAAGTCTTGGGTTCAGGCTAGAGAGGTAAGCTTGGGAATCGTCACTGTAGAGAAGGTATTCAAAGCCAAGAGTGAGGTTGATATTAACAAAGGAGTGGCACTCATAAGTGGGAGCTAAAAATGAGAACACGTGGACACAGGGAGGGGAACATCATACACCAGGGCCTGTTGGGGGATGGGCGACTAGGGGAGGGATAGCAGGGGGAAGGAGATTGGGGAGGGATAGCATTAGGAAAAATACCTAATGCTGATGACGGGGTGATGGATGCAGCAAACCACCATGGCACGTGTATACCTATGAAACAAACCTGCACATTCTGCACATGTATCCCAGAACTTAAAGTATAATTAAAAAAAAAAAAAAAAAAAGGAGTGAGTAATGAGAGAGAAGATATCCAGGGACTAAGTCTTGGGGCAATCTTACACAAAGAGGATATAGCAAAGGATACTAAAGTGAGTTAAAGGACTTTTTCTTAAAAGAAAAGAAAAAAAAAAGCCTAGAGACTATATGAAGACAATTTCTCAAAAAAGAACCACTGATCAACTTTGCCAAATGCTGTTTGGTCACATGCGATAATAGCTAAGAATTGGATTTAGAAATTTGGAGGTCACTGGTGACTTTATTAGGGCATTCTTATTTCTCCAATGAATAACCCCTGAATCAATAACTTAGTATAATAAAAAGCTTATATCTCGCTCAGCTCACAGTCCAATAATGTATATGGCAGGTGGCCTTCTTTGTGATTTGGGGACCAGGTTCTTTCCACCCTCATTGCACACCTCCATGGTCCCCTTGGAAAGGGAAGGAGTCGCCCATACAGAAGTGCACCTGAGCTCTGGTGCTTCAGCCTGAAGCTGGCACATTGACCCCACTGGAGTTCCCATGACAAGAACCAATCACAAGGCCTCCTTTAGAGGCAAAGTAACTGGGAAATGTCATTTGGTTGTGTGCCCTGGAAGAGGAAGTGGTTTGGTGACCATCTAGCCAGTTTTTCTCACAAGGACCTTGGCAAGAGCCCTTTTGAAAGAGGCTGGAATCCAAAGACTGATTGAAGGGAGTTCAAGAGACAAAAGGGAAGTAGAGACATGGGGTGGTAGCTAAAGCGGCTTGGGGTCTAGAGAGGTGGTCTGTTTCTGGCTTGTTTGTATGATAATGGAAATGGTCCTGTAGAGAAGAGACAACTGCTGGAGGGATGTCCTTGAGTAGGTGACAGAGAAAGGGCTCTAGCTCAGTGCCATGCATAGGAATGCCTTGGAGGGCCCATTGAAACAGATTCTGGGACCCCACCTCAGACATTCTTTTTTTTTTTTTTTGAGAGTCTTGATCTGTTGTCCAGGCTGGAATGCAGTGGCAAAATCTTGGCTCACTGCAACCTTCACTTCCCAGGTTCAAGCAATTCTCATATCTCAGCCTCCCAAGCAGATGGGATTATAAGTGCATACCACCGCACCAGGCTAATCTTTGTATCTGTAATAGAGATGCAGTTTCATCATGTTGGTCAGGCTGATCTCGAACTCCTGACCTCAAATGATCCACCCACCTCGGCCTTCCAAAGTGCTGGGATTACAGGCATGAGCCACCATACCTGGCTCCCCGCAGACATTTTGACACAGCAGGTCTGGAGTGGGGCTGAACAAGCTGCATTTTCTGACCATCCTCCAGGTGACGCTGATGCAGTCAAGATTCAGGCCCATACTTTGAGTGTTGCTGACAGGCACTTGGGAAATTCATTCCCTGTTCAAGGCGGGAAGGCAGAGTGGGTAGGCACAGATGGAGGTGGGAGTGTGGGTGGGGGTGGGAAGATGGGAACTTGGCAGCCAATTATTTTACCATCTCAGTGAATTTGGAAGCAAGGTAATCAGGTGAGGGTGAGGATAGGGGAGGAAGTGTTGTGGGTTTGAGCAGGGAGAAAATATGAAATCACAGTCCTGGAGCGTGTGAGAATAAGTGGTGCCCGGAAATGAAACAGGAGTGCCACCCAAGCGCCAGGACCCACCTGCAGCTAGTGAGGCTGAACTTTGAGTGAGACCAGGCAGCTGCATGCAGCCGGGCAGGTGCACACAGTGGGCAGAGGGTAGGATCAGCCAGGACTGTGGCCTTGCCAGGCAGGTACAACAAAGGTAAGGAGGTCAAGGGAGTTGATTGTATATTAATGGGAGGGATGAAGTCCCCAGACTGCAGCACGTAAGTGGGTACAGAGGGCAGGTGGACTTGCAGGTGGGAACGAGGAACAGTGAAAACATGGCAGGATCAATCAGTTGTGGGTCCCACTAAAGCTGAAGAATCACTGGACAGAGAGGACTGAGGGGGACGGGAACCATGTTAGTGTTAGGAGTGTGGGACATTTGAAGTCAAGATGGTACAGACAGCACAACTGGGAGTAATGACAGAGTCAAGGGCACGGCTGTGGGAATGAGTGGTCACAATGCTATAAAGGACAAGACCGGTGGAGAAGAGCAAGGAGAACCAGGAGGCTGAGGGTGGGAAGGATCGTGTCTGTGGATAATGAAATTACCAAGGATCATTATCAACAGTGTTATTGGAAAGAATGCTGAGAGCTGTTGTTTTCAAACCCTCCTTCCAGAACCTGGTGCTCTAAGGAGGGGAAGAAGTTCTGAAGTATCGGCTCTCGGCCCCTAAGCAAAGATATCCCCAGAGTCTCCTTCAAGTGCTAATTGCAAAATAAACAGAAAGCCAGCAAGGGGCTGCCTGGGGAGAAGTAGAAACAGCAGAGGAGCATCCCCTAGCTGGCCGGTGTTTGCCTCCGAAGAGCCCAGCTTCCCCACTGCTCTCCCTGCTTAATCTGAAGAAGTAAGAGTGGTGGCGAGCGGATGGGGGCCCCGAGGTGACTCATTACAGCCAGCCAGCGCTCAGTAAGTTTCTGCATGCATTTTATGTGGAATCTTAGGCTGCTGATTGATGACATCTTAGATTTCATATTTAACTGCCGTGCGTGTTCTAGTGCAGGAAAGACCAAATATAGACGTCAAATTGGGAAATCTAAAAGGAATAGCAGAGCAGCCTCCGTGGCCAGTGCTGGAGGGGGGCGTGAGGAGCTAAGGATGGGGGTGAGTGGTCAAGAGCGCAGTATCTCTGTCCACGCCCACCAAGGACACTTCCCTGGGACGGGGGTGCCAGGAGAGACAATAGCAGCCGCAACGCACTATTGAAGATGATCAGCTTCCCTCCCTTCACTCACTAGAGCGGGGCTGCAGTTCCCCAGGACCTCGCTGTGTGGGAGCAGCAGTGGATTCTGCCCAGAGCTGTGGAGCCCGTTCCTCTCTGCCAGGTCAGACTCAGCCTTGCATCAGAGAGAGGTCCGGCCTCTCTGTCAACCTCTCCCTTTACCCTCCAGGCCCAAGAAGTCCAACAGAAAAACTGGCCCCTTCCCCTAAGTCAGTCATGGCTGCAGATGAGTGTCTGAGGGGTGGGGCAGCATGATGCTTGGACCACACATGAATCCCATCAGCAGCATATGCAGCCAGAGCTAGAGGCAGGAAGGATAGGCAGCAGGGACTTATATCAAAGTGGGCTGTGGTTATCTCTGGGTAATAGGATTATGATGACTTTTCTGTTCTTTTACCTGTATTTTCTAAATTTTCTATAATCAGTATGTGTTACTAACATATGTACAAAAACTTCTAATAAACTTGCTTTATTATTTTTTGTTTTTGTTTTTGTTTGGCGGAGTCTCTTTCTGTCGCCCAGGCTGGAGTACAGTGGCACGATCTTGGCTCACTGCAACCTCCGCCTCCTGAGTTTAAGCGGGTCTCCTCTCTCAGACTCCTGAGTAGCTGGGACTACAGGTGCCCACCACCATGCCCAGCTAATTTTTGCACTTTAAGTAGAGATGGGGTTTCACCATGTTGGCCAGGCTAGTTTTGAACTCCTGACCTCAGGTGATCCACCTGCCTTGACCCCCCACAGTGCTGTGATTACAGGCACGAGCCACTGCGCCCAGCCTGTTTTGTTATTTAGAAAACACTTAGCTAGATGGGTTAGCTTTGACAAGGAGCACATCAACCTTAAAAGATCATTCAGCCAAACACCCAAAGACTCACCTGGCATACAGGTAGAACTGAAATCCAGCATACAGTGCATAACGCAGGCACGTGTGAGACAGCCCAAGGATTTGGGGTTAGCGTCACCTGTAGTCACATCCTCTTCACTTCCCAATTACAGATAGCGGGAGCCCCCAAACCTGTGAAGACAGAACAAAGAAGCATGGGAGAAGGTGAGGTTCTCAGGGGAGAGGACCCTTCATGTCCCCTCCAGTCTGTGATTCTCTCTTGCCTCGATGGTGTTGACTGCAGCATCTTGTGTGGTTTACCTGCCTTGTGAGCCAAGGCCAGCGTTACCTTGCTGCTGGCTAGTGTAATAACAAAGAAGCCACCCAGCCTGAAGGACTTTGGACCACCCAACCTGAACTAGATTTCATTTTCCCCACCTGGTCTAGGTTGTCACGTTCGGGTGCAGTATGCAGATGTTACATTAGCCTTGACATGAGGTTTGTGATAGGGTCAAAGACCTGCAGTCTAATATAAACACAAAATGAACTCAGATAAGGGCAGGCCCTACATAAAACTGTTAAAGAGGCCAGGCAAGGTGGCTCATGCCTGTAATTCCAGCACTTTGGGAGGCCAAGGCTGGTGGATTGCCTGAGGCCAGGAGTTTGAGACCAGACTGCCCAATATAGCAAAATTCCGTTTCTACTTTAATAGAAGTAGATGGTGGTGCACGCCTGTAGTCCCAGCTACTTGGGAGGCTGAAGCAGGAGAATCGCTTGAACCCAGGAGGCAGAGGTTGCAGTGATTGGAGACTGCACCACTGCACTCCAGCCTGGGTGACAGAACAAGACTCTGTCTCAAAAAAAGCAAACATGTTAAAGAAATAAAACGTATCTTTGGACAGCTCCCTAAAAAGGAGAGTGACTTCCTACCAGGGCCCCTCACTTTCTAGGATTGCATGCAAGTACCCCTGCAGTACTTCCCCATCCTGAGTCCCTGTCCTGAGGGGTCTCTTCCTGGATGAGGGCCCTAATCTGAGAGACACATTCCCATGTGGCAGTAGCCACATGTGTTCACACCTAGCCGCATAATGAAATTATATCTTAACTCAAGGCCTCTTTCTAGAAAGACATGGCTTACCTCAATAAACAAAACGCTAATGACAGAAATTTTAGGTGGACCTGTAGGATGGTAGTAGGGAAGAATTTTTTAGGATAGAGTGAAGGGTTAGGAGTGCCCCTAAATTAATGACATTTTACTTAAATATGTCTTTGTCAACAGGAACATTGAGTCACTGGAAGATTAAGCTACCTTAAATCTTTATGGAGCAACAAGACATTTTTAAATGAAAAAGAAAAAGGAGGAAAGAGAATAAAAAAGGAAAAAGAAAGAACTAGCAGGATGGGGACTGATTTTTATTTCATTTTTTATTTTTTTGAGACAGTCTCACTCTGTCACCAGGCTGGAGTGCAGTGCCACGATCTCGGCTCACTGCAACCTCCACCTCCTGGGTTCAAGTGATTCTCCTGCCTCAGCCTCCCGGGTAGCTGGGACTACAGATGTGTACCACCACACCTGGCTGATTTTTATATTTTTAGTAGAGACGAGGTTTCGCCATGTTGGCCAGGCTTGTCTCGATCTCCTGACCTTGTGATCCACGCACCTCAGTCTTCTAAAGTGCTGGGATTGTGGGTGTGAGCCACCAGGCCCAGCCATATTATTTTTATTTTTTATTTATATGGACATAGGGTATAAAATGAAAAGGGACTAATTTTTAAAATACATATCCATATTCTTTCACTCACTTTTCTCCTTGATCCTATGCACAGGGCAGGTTGATATGGTATTTAGCCTCCCTTGAAGATAAGCTTCAAGTCTTACTTTTTAAACAGTATTTTCTGGTGTTGGGAAAACTGGCTAGCTATGTGCAGAAAGCAGAAACTGGACCCCTTCCTGACACTTCACACTAAAATTAACTCCAGATGGCTTAAAGACTTAAATATAAGACCTAACACCATAAAAACCCTAGGAGAAAACCTAGGCAAAACCATTCTGGACATAGGCGTAGGCAAGGACTTCATGACCAAAACACCAAAAGCATTGGCAACAGAAGCCAAAATAGACAAATGGGACCTAATCAAACTCCACAGCTTCTGTACAGCAAAAGAAACCGTCATTAGAGTGAATCCGCAACCAACAGAATGGGAAAAAATTTTTGCAATCTACCCATCTGACAAAGGGCTAATATCCACAATCTACAAAGAACTAAAACAGATTTACAAGAAAAAAACAAATAAGCCCATTCAAAAGTGGGTGAAGGATATGAACAGACACTTTTCAAAAGAAGACATATATGAAGCCAACAAACATGAAAAAATGCTCATCATCACTGGTCATTAGAGAAATGCAAATCAAAACCACATTGAGATACCGTCTCATGCCAGTTAGAATGGCAGTCATTAAAAAATCTGGAGACAACAGATGCTGGAGAGGATGTGAAGAAATAGGAACACTTTTACACTATTGGTGGGGGTGTAAGTTATTTCAACCATTGTGGAAGACAGTGTGGCAATCTCTCAAGGATCTAGAAATAGAAATTTCATTTGACCCAGCAATCCCATTACTGGGTATGTACCCAAAGGACTATAAATCATTCGATTACAAAGACACTTGCACATGTATGCTCATTATGGCACTGTTTACAATAGCAAAGACCTGGAACCAACCCAAATGCCCATCAATGATAGACTGGACAAAGAAAATATAGTACATATATACCATAAAATACTACGCAGCCATAAAAAATGATGAGTTCATGTCCTTTGCAGGGACATGGATGAACCTGGAAACCATCATTCTCAGCAAACTGACACAAGAACAGAAAATCAAACACTGCATGTTCTCACTCATAGGCGGCTGTTGAACAATTAGAACATGTGGTCACAGACAAGGGAGCATCACACACTGGGGTCTGTTGTGGAGGGCTAGGGGAGGGACAGTGGCAGGGGGAGGTGGGGAGGGATAACATGGGGAGAAATGCCAGATATAGCTGATGGGGGGATGGAGGCAGCAAACCATTTTGCCATGAATGTACCCATGCAACAATCTTGCATGATCTACACATGTACCAGAATCTAAAGTACAATTTTTAAAAAGTTAAAAAAAAGAGTCATTATGGAAATACTACCCATTATCATCACCAACATCATTACTTTAGTCATTGTTATCGTTACTGTTATTATTATTACTATCACAGTTATTTCCTCCAACCAGTGAAGCTACCTCTTGTACCTAAATATATTTTTAATTTCTTTTCCTCTACTTGCTTTGGGTTTAAGTTATCCTTTCTTGTTTAGTTTCCTAAGATGGAAGCTTAGGTTGTCAATTTTACCTCTTTCTTTTCTTTTCTTTTTTTTTTTGAGATAGAATTTCGCTCTTGTTACACAGGCTGGAGTGCAATGGCGTGATCTCGGCTCACCGCAACCTCTACCTCCTGGGTTCAAGAAATTCTCCTGCCTCAGCCTCCTGAGTAGCTGGGACTACAGGCTCACGTCACCATGCCCAGCTAAGTTTTGTATTTTTAGTAGAGACAGGGTTTCACCATGTTGACCAGGATGGTCTCGATCTCTTGACCTCATGATCCGCCTGCCTCAGTCTTATTTTCTAATACATACGTTTAATGCTATAAATTCCCCTCTAAGCACTACTTTCACTTCATTTCACAAATTTTGATAAGTTGTGTTTTTATTTTCATTTAGTTCCAAATATTGTAAAAAAAAAAATTTTTTTTTTTTTTGAGATGAAGTCTTGCTCTTCACCAGGCTGGAATGCAGTGGCACAATCTCAGCTCCCTGCAACCTCCACATCCTGGGTTCAAGAGATTTTGCCTCAGCCTCCTGAGTAGCTAAGACCATAGGCACCCAGCACCACACCCAGCTAATTTTTGTATTTTTAGTAGAGACAGAGTTTCACCATGTTGGCCAAGATGGTCTCGATCTCTTGACCTCATGATCAACTTGACCTGCTTTGACCTCCCAAAGTGCTGGGATGACAGATGTGAGCCACCACATCCAGCCTATTGTAAAATTTTTATCAAGAGTTTTTTGACCTGTGCATTATTTAAAAACAGGTTGTGAAATCTCAAATGTTTGATGCTTTTCCAAATATTTTTCTATTACTGTTTTCTAGCTTGATTCCATTGTGGTGTGAGAACTGATTTTTTTTGTGATTGCTATATTTTTTTAATTTGTTAAGGTGAGTTTCATTACCCAGAATGTGATCTATCTTCATGAATGTTCCAAGCCATCTTGAGAAAAACGTGTATTCTTCTGTTGGTAGATGGAGTATTCTATAAATTTTAATTAGATCAAGTTTATTTATAGTGTCATTTAGGTCAACACTATCTTTATTGATTTTCTGTCTCTTTGATCTGTCAATTAATACCAAAAAGATGTTGAAGTCTTTAACTAAAATAGTGGATTTGTCCATTTTATTTTCTTTTTTTAGTTCTATCAGGTTTTGCCTCATATATTTTGACACTCTTTTTTTAGGCACATATGTTGCTATATCTTCTTGGAAAACTGACCCATTTATCATTATGTAGTGTTTCTCTTTACCCATGATAACTTTTTTGTTCTGATGTCTGCTATTCATATAGGTACTCCAATTTTTTTATTAGTGTTAGCGTGGTATATCTTTCTCCATTCCTTTACTTTCAATCTATCAGAATCTTTACATTTAAAGTGGGATTTTTTTTTAGAAAACATATAGTTGTCACCATAGAGTTTAGAATATACATTTTAAATTAATCTAAGATTACCTTAAAATAACACTACCTCACTTCACATGTAATGCAGATACCTTATAACAGAGTATTCTCAATTCCTCCCTCCCATGCCTTGTGGCATTGCTGTCATTCATTTAACTTATCCATGTGCTAACATCACCAAACACATTGTCACTATTATTATTTTAAATGTTTAGCTTTGAGATCTTTTAGAGATCAGGACAGAGCTTTATATTTGTTTCCAAAGCCAACAGTTCTGTTTGATAGGGAGGTGAGACTTAAGCTCTCCTAAAAAGAAAGCTACTCCCAGTTCTTCTGAAGAAAAGGAGTTCAGTTAAACACTCAAAGAGCCTCTTGTCATATAAAGAGCTATGCTCAGCACTACAGAACTCAGATGTCAGCTACTCTGACTTCCGCATCTAACAGATGAAACTATCGCCCAGGGTGGGGAACTGGTATGCTTATGGGCTAATCTGAAGGAAAAGAAAGCTGCAAAAGGGCAGCCTGATTCCTGCTTAGATCCTGTACTAAAAGATAAAAATTCTACAGATGACATTATTAGTCAAACAACAAAATTGAAAGACAGACAATAAATTAAAGAACATAAAACTTCCTGAAGTTGATGACCATTTAGTGGTTACGTAAAAGGAAGTCCCTAATCTTAGGAAGTACATATTGAGGTATTTAGGAGTGAGGAACCATGTGATATGTAAATTACTCTCAAGTATGAATGTAATTTATCTTTGAATGGGTTCAGGAAAAAATGTATATATGCAAAGGAGGTGGAAAGAAATAATAAATGGAGGAAAATGTTAGCAACAGGCAAATCTGAATAAAACACATAGGATGTATTTTGTATAACTCTTGAAACTTTTCTGCAAGTTTAAAATTGTTTTCAAATAAAAAGCTTTAAAGTAATCTTTTAAGTCATTTATCATAGTAGTTTGTAATCCTACATTCCCAGATATCCAGAGACGTTTCTCCATGTTCTTACTTTCTTCCATATTATTGACCCCAAAATGTCAAAGTACAGTTTATTATTCTTGTTAATATAGAGTGATTTTCAGAGTGTTGGGTTTATTAAAATGGTTGATCATCATCTTGGGGAGAGAGGGGCATATGAAGCAGCCTGGCCTGTATACGGAAATTGACACCACTCTGGAGCCAACTAGTTGCCAGAGTTGGGGGGATTGTGATTATGCCCAAGGTCTTTGCTCTTCAATCAAAGCACAGCCACTGCTTGTTTTTGAGTTTGAAGCAAACATTTCAAACTCAAAAAAGGCAAAATAAACATCATAAAAGGGGACTCAAAACCTAAGTAGGTGAGGAGATAGCCTTATGAGGGACTCTGAATGAACCAAGGTTTCAGAAGCTCTGAGGGAACTTGAAGATGTGCACATAGGATAGTTGCCATTGACAACTTTTTAAAATATTCTGAAGAGAAGGGACAGAAAACTGAACATGTAAAAAAATCCCAGTTTCAACAAGATGGATCCCAGATACTGCAGACAGCCCAGTTAGATGTGGGTTCTGAAAATCATTCTAGAATAGATGATTAAACAGATGGCTCATGAGCCTGTGGAAAAGAACACAGTGATCATTGGAAGCCAGAATGAATTCACAAATAACGTACTATGCTGTACTAATATTTTTTGACAGGCTCATTGGATTAATCATTAAAATACTGTGAAAATCATATGGCTTGATTTCAGCAAGAATGGGCAATGTGGGAAGGAAGAATACGGGCTGGATGGGAATTTAAGTAATGTACCTATTGATCTGAAAGAGGATTCCAAATGGAGCGCCAGCTCTATCTTGTGAACTGCATTTGGCCAAGACTTAAAGACAGAGGAAACATGTCCAAGGTTGACTCAAAGCTGAGAAGAGTCACCAACGTGACATTGGAAATATTTCAATAGACCAGACCACAGGGCAAGCCCAACAGGCATACGATCAAATTCTTTTGGTTCTTCACCGGTGGAGGACAGCGGTTACATGGAGTAAACCTGGGGGTTCTGTGACCTGCAGACGCAGGCTCAGGGGAGCCAGAGATGTGACACAGCCACAGGTACGGGGAGCCACAGTTCACACTGTGCTGACTTTGAGCCTCCTTCTCATTTAACCCTTACGACCACGTTCCAAGTGGCAAGCGCTGCCCCCTTCTGACAGATGAGGGAACAGAAGCGTAGAAGACTGAATAATCGAATAAACTGTCCTGAGGCCGTGCAGCAGGTCAACAGCAAGGCCAGGATTTGACCCCAAGTCTGTGCAACCCCATGGCCTGTCAAGACCACGACACCACTGCCCACATCGCGGCCCTAGATCACACCACGCTGGCAGAGCTGCATCCTGTTCTCCAGGTCGCTCTACAGTCACATCACATGAGAAACTGCTGACGAACTAGAACAAATCAGCCTGGAGACGACAACAAGTGGGGCATGTTGGAGCCTAAATGGATTATCATGACTTACGAGACCTCTGCGGTCCAGGCCCTGCTCACCTATGAGGTCTAGTTTCTGTCCTTGCTCCTCCATGTGCTCCTCTCTCCCCAAGTCCTATCCTGCCAACCTGTAAGCAGATGTCAAAACACCCCTCCCACCCCCACAACACCTTGTGGCAGCTCCACCTGTTGGTTCACCCTCCTCTATGCCCTACTGTCTGTCGTCTGGCCAACTCTTCCTACCAAACTCTGCTTCCTTGGGAGGCCATCTTTTTAGACTCCGGCCTGGGTCCAAGCCCATCTCTCTGCCGCTGGGGGCTGTCAGCGGCCGTCTTCAACAGACCACTCCTAATGTGTTTTCTGCTCAATGATGGAGTCTTTAACTGATCCACCCTCAGGGAACATTCAAAAACAAGTTATCCTTAAGGCCCCTACAAATATTAAGCACATTATCAAAACTAACATAGTAATTTAGATTTAACAAACCTAAAATACCATCATTAATAGATACTTTCCTAATGGGAATTTAAGGTTTTGTTTCCCAAGACCTCCAAAAATTTAATATGCTGGTGTCTGTACCCTAGCAGAGAATGAAAACATCGTCTGCAGAAGAGACTCCCCTCAAAACAGGGCTTTCCCTCTTCTTTTCTGACGCAGCCAGTGGGTGGCTCTACTTTTGATATTACTCCATGTTTTCTGAGATGAGGTTCTTTAACTCTATTTTTTAAAAACCCAAATCAACAATGAATCACAAATTAAGAATTCTTAAAGTGCCTGGCAGAAAAATGGCAGAAAATTTGACCAATCAGAGACCAAAAAGATTGCCTCTCTAACTTTGGACTCATATGATACCATATCAAAGGAAATAGGGTGTTTGCACAACGATTTGTTCCTTATGATCAAATCAGTGAAATGCCAAATTGTCCATATATATGCCAGCTGGCACCCATTTGAGCCAGGACACCGCTTGGTAGAGAAAATGCCCTCCCTGGGAACACCAACTATGAGGTGCTGCTATGGATGTCCAGGCCCCAAAGATGCCTTTATTTGGTCTATGTTTTGTGTAGCCACAGGAGCTTGGTCTCCTATAAAGTAAACCACGAAAGGCAAGATTAAATGAGTCCTGCTACGCAGTGTTATCGGTACAGTGCTGTGTTTAAAGTCCTGGGCCTGTGATCTGCCAAGGCTTCTCAGAAAAGCCATACATGGAACGATTCTCCTCTCCCGTCCTCATTCAAATGATGTTTTAAGGACAATAAACAGCGTGCTTTATAAATAAGCAGAAAGCAGGAGGCAGAGATGTTGGGAGGGATGTAAAGACTGAGAGTTTTATACTCTGCAAGAAGTCCACCCAAAATCTAATTTTAGCCATTAGTTCCACAGTGACTAGGAAAGGACCTCCCAGAGAGTAGGTGAGGCTGGAAATTAACCACTTTTTTGAGGCAGCTGTGGATATTAAGGGGTTTCTTCTTGAGTTTTCATTTTTCCCTCTATAACCTGGCCCTGTGGTGAGATCTGACCCTCTTAGGACAGACTGTGGTGCATTCACTGCTATTTCTCTGATCCCAGGAGTTGAAAGTGATTTTCAGGATGATGGAAAGCTCCCTTCAATCCAAAATGTTTACAAAAGTAGTAAACGTTTTCTGACTTTTATCATGTTCCTGCATACTGTGAGGAAGACTTTTTCATTCATCAAATATCCCCCTTACACACATAGGCTTAGAACTTCTGCTCAAACACCAAAAGCTCCCAACATCACCTTTCCCTTTTGAATCATGTTGTTAGAATGCCAGCATCTACATTAATTCAGCTTACACCCATTGCTCCTATTTTTGTTCCTGACCCAACTTCTCTTCCATATCTTTCAAACATTTAGAGTTCCCCTCCTAGATGAAACAGCCCCAGCCCCTTCAGCTCTTCCTTTATGGTTTCAGATCCTTCAGCAACTTGACCACATGATGCTCACTCTCTGGTTTGTCTCTGTCCCTTTAGAATGAGAACCAGAAACCACGCTGTGACCAACGAAGGCCTTTAGAATTTTACCACTGTCCAAATGTCATGATCCTTAGCTCTTATCTCTATGCAATCCTTGTTACCCCTTACTACGAGGACAGGCTGCAACTGTTAGTGGGCATTAACTGGTGGCAATAAAATGCTGTGGTGGGGAAACATGACGGCTGTCCAACAAGCCAAACTCTACAAATGAGTTTATCGACGTGTAGGTTCAAGCAGCTTTAACGTGAATTTGAATTCATTCTAAACCCTGCTTAGATAATTCAAACAGCAGAGCTTCTGGGACCTCACTGCCCATACAATTTAGGGAGCTGGACAGGGTCTGCATCTGGGATGTCATGACTTCAAATCTAGAGGTTTAAACCATTGTGAATTATACTAGCCATCTGAATTGGTTCAGAACAAAGCAATCTGGCAGACCCTTTTCTAATTCTATCTTCCAAGAAATGTGTTTTGAGCTTTTTTGTTTTTCATATTTTCTGATATATTATCATTTGAAGTAGATGACTGGGTCAGACTAGATGGATTCATAAGTTATTATAAAGGTCACAGAAGACAGAGTTTCAGCATTACAAAAATCACAAATAAGGATGTCTCTTCTACATATAAAAATATTTTCCAGAAAAGATAATTGTATATGAGCATTATTACATATATAAATAAAGCTATTAAATCATATAATGTCAAAAATGACTACTCCGAGTATGCCACCAATAGACTGAAATTTAATGGAGAAATTACTTTGGCAGAAAGTGGTTCTTTCTTCCCAGAGTGCTGGGTGTGATGACTTGGATACATAGACAACCATGTAACTACTGGATAAAGGGTATCTGCACTACCTGCCATGCTGAAGTCTTTCTCCACCTCCCAAAGGTGGATACACCAGATGTGGCTCCACACTTGGTCTCAGTCAGAACAGTGTGGCCATTCTGAAACTGGACTCCCTTCCAACCCACACTCCCTTTTCCTGATACCTCATTTCCAAGTACAATGTCATCAATTGTAAACTAGATAGACAGGTTCCCACCTGGACTCAGGAGCCTGTGTGGGCCAGTCAGAGAAGGCCTCCTGCAAGAGGGTTATTTGAAAAGAAGTGTAACTATACACAGAGAGAGGTCAGACACATTGCATTTCTATGGACATCATCGTTATGCAGAAACATAGCAGAATTTGTTTGATAATAAATAGTGGTTTGTTGAGATTTAGGATTTTATTATTTTTAGAAAAAAGAGAAAATTTACAAGATGCAAAGGTCTCACACGATACATTAGCATTGATGATTGCTCTCTTGACATCTCAACACGGACCCTGGCTTATGAATCAGCAGTAGAAAGAACATGGACAGTGTGAGTGTTTTGGAGAACCCCTTGCCATGGACACGCAGAATACACCACGGTAGACTTGATGACAAATGATGCTGCGTCAGCCTGTTCCAAAAGCAAGCCAAGACGTGGCAGAAACCAGCAAAGCCTTTCTGTCGGGGAGGCACGAGGGCACACCTTCTACCACGTGCGCCCCCATCCCCCAACCCACCAGCAGTGCCCTCTGCCTCATTTCATCACAGCAGCAACAGAAAATGGTAAAACGGTCCTTTGGTGTTTTTTGCAGAGCTATTCAGGTTACCAACTTCTTATTTCTGTCTTCCTCTTCATGTTTCAGTTCCAAATTCTTAAAGTAGTGTAGGTGCTTAGCATCTTGAATTTTTCAGGATCCAGTTCTGCCCAATGATAACACACTGAAAAGGCCAAAGAGAAGACATTTTAATAAAAAGGATTCCAATATTTGCCTTCAGACTCTTTTAGCATAGGCAAATAAGAGTAACAAAACAGCTGAAGATATGCTTTCAAGCTCCTACAGTGACACCAGCATCAGTGTATCACTTCACTGAAAAACCTGCCATGCTGCCATGTATAAACGCAAATACCTTCTCCCCAAAGAGTCTCCAGTTCATTACAACTCCATTCTTAAGAGCAAAAGACACCAAGCCAAATATCTGAACATACTTCCAAATGGCTTTTGCATCAAAGAGAAGTCATCTGAAAACACAACATACCATAATTTGCATTGAATGCTTATATTAGAAAACAAAAATGTTATCAAATCAATAATCTGGGTTTCTGCCTTAAGAAATTAAAGAATAAAAGCAAAGTAACCCAAAACAAGCAGAAGGAAGAGAATAGTAGGGAGCAGAAACTGATGAAATTTCAAACAGAAAAAGGCAAGAGAGAAAAAAAATAAAAAGACCAATAAAATAGGTAAGTCTCTGGCCAGACTTACTCAGAAAATAGAGAAGACACAAATTATCAATATCAGGAATCAAACAGGCAACATCAGTACAGACATTACAGACATTAAAAAGATAAAAAGAATATATCATGAGCAACTTCATGCTCACAAATTAGACATCATAGATGAAATGGACACATTCTTTGAAAACAGATATAAAAGCTTCATTTCCAAATCCTTTAACAATGAGGGAGGCAGAGGGATGGGGAGCTTAAGGAAAGGCAGGGACAGGGAATAAACTAAATGCTAGTCTTGGGATATTTTAAATACTACTCAAAGGATGCTTGGCTCTTTGATACAAATGTCCATGTCTCAGGTTTCCTTTTGTAATTCTGAAGCTTTAACAAAAACCAGCTAATATTGCCAAGGTCTGTGACATGCCATTTGTCATCTAAACGTTAAATCTAAAGCCTAAAAGGTCAGTTTCTATTCCCTCAGATCTGGATTCTCATTGGATGGGCTTCAGTAAAAGCAAAAGAGTTGGTATGCCATGGCAGTGCCACCTCCATGGATGTGCTTCCTGATATGCTCAGTGCAGGCCACCTTCCTAAGAAAGGGTCGTATCATGAGCAGATGCTTCCACAGAAGCATCATAACAGCCTTCACTGCCCTGCCCAGCTGGATAGTGAAGTCCCTGTGCACACATGAGAAAGACAAGTTGACAGCTAGCCCATGCTCTGCGGCTCTGTCTGCCACCATACAAAGGATTGAAATTATCTCCAAGTCTACTCTCCTACTCCCAAACCCACCTGTAAGAGTCCTGCACACCTTCCTAAAAGCTTTCTAAAAGACCACCAGCAGGTGGAGAACAGACAAGATCATTCCTGGGGACCATATTACTTTCAGTTTTTAGTCAATAGAAACAACCCATTTGTTCTCATACTGTATTGATGATGTTAATGCAAATTAAGGATGTGGAGACTATTCATACTTCTTTCTCCACCTTCAATACCAATCACTGAAATTCTGGAATTGTTCCCCACATTGATCTTTGAGAAACTCCATCTTCTTGGCACAGATTAAAATCTTTGTTTTTGAACTTAAGATAAGCTTTGGGATCCTGGTTAAATGTATTTTCCTTTTATATTTACTTCAATTAAAAATTTTACAATATTCTACATTTTTAATGCATTGAGATAATAAATTTAGCCTTCAAATGTTTGATGTGCAGATGAAAATTATAAAGCTTACAGTAAAAGAATGACCTAGAAAAATGTTCAAGATATTCTGTTAAATGATAAAAAGCAGGTGACACTGTATATATACAGTATGTCTCCAACTTTGTAAAATTAGAGAAATAGATGTAGAATTATCTGTTTAGAAAAACTGTTCCAAAGCACTATGTTAATAATAATTATCATAGAATGATAAAATGGCAGGTGATTTTTATTTTCTTCTTCGGATAGTTTGGTATTTTTAATATTTTCTATGAATGAGCATTAACTTTGTAATAAAAATGGCTTTCAAAAGAAATTTTATATGAGGAAGATGGTTTAGGAATTTCTATTCCCAACTAGAGAAACATAGAACTGGAAGGGATCCTGAGAGGTTTTGGCCAATGGGCTCTCAAAGTTTTTAGGTAAACTTCCTAGGCAAAGGAACTTTATAAAGCATCTAACCTGAAGGACTAACCATTAGGTATGCCTTTAAAACTAACTGTGCTACTACCAGGAACACTAATGGACAGGCCTAGTCATAAGATCAATGTTAGTATCATCAGTGATTTGCAAACTGCATGCAAGAGATTTTTGGCCAGCAGTGGACACTGTTCCAGCTGAAAGCCACTGCCCACCCACAGTACATGGATTGGCCAATAGACGTTGCTCTCTATTTCCAGTCTCGCTTCCTAAAAATGTCTCCTCTTATTTTCTTGAACTATAGAATAATCCAGGAGCCAGGTTGCTGGCCACCAACCAAGAGTAGCTGGATACCATGCAGCTCACATGCTGGAAGGCTGAATGAGGAAGGTGGGAGTGAGCTATCTGTGAGGTCCATCTGTCAAATTAGAAGCGCTGAGCAGAAGTCCTGTCCAAGCTGAACATGTGGTTCTCCAGAAAAGGGTGGTCGATTGAGGCTTGAAATTCAGAAACCATGGATATGGGGTAATATGTCTCCCTCTAAGAGCTATTTAAGGGATGATGTCTATTTCCAAATGCACGTGTGTCACGTGAGCTACTGAAGACAGACATGACCCAGGGGCTGGGGACACCTGACACGCAGTAGTAAGAGGTGCCTGGTAACTTAGCACCACAATTTCATAGTCTTATGAAAGAAGCTAGGGGAACCACCAGTTTCCTCCACCTGTTGAAGTAGTTCCCTTTTACTGCCATCAACCATGAGGGACAGTGAGGAACATCTCCAGTGAAGCCAGCCCAGGACCAGAAGAAATGAGTCCCTTCATAGCTCATGTAAACACTGAATCCCTCAAAAACATTGACTTCCAGCTGACCCGCTTCTGGCTTCAGGCCATTTAAGCAACCACAGGATGCAAGTTCTAGACTTAGAACACACACATGCCACAGACCTGTTCTCCAAATCACTGTTAAAAGAACCAAGATTTTTTTTTTTTTAACCTATTTATTTCAGGTCTTAGCTGGTAATCCATTGGAATTCATTTACCTAGAGAAGGAAGGCTGTTCTATGGAAAAACATGAGAGCTGCTGGGAAGTTATCAATGCAGGCTTCACTCGGACCTTCTAGCACTGTTAGACTCCAGCAAGCTCCCACCACTGAACTGTCAAAGAAGAGAATCTCTTCCTTTGCTTGAGAGCTGATGGTCCTGACTTCACAGATGAGAAGATGAAAAGAATTATTTTCTAATTAGGAATGGAAAGCTTAATGCAATGCAAAAAAACAAGCATGGGAAAAAAAACTGATGTTACCTGAAAGCAGTAGGAACGAACTCTGACAGCAATTTGCTTTTATTTTTTTGGCTTTAACTTATTCTTCAATCTGTAATTTCTTATGTATATTGTTCATATTTATATATAAAAATGTCAGTCTGTTTTTTTTTTTTTTTTTTTTTTGAGACAGAGTCTTACTCTGTTCTCCAGACTGGAGTGCAGTGGCGCTGATCTCAGTTCATCACAACCTCCACCTCCCGGGTTCAAGCGATTCTCCTGTCTCAGCCTCTTGAGTAGCTGGGATTACAGGCACCCGCCACCACGTCCAGCTAATTTTTGTATTTTTGGTAGAGATGGGATTTTGCCATGTTGGCCATGGCTGGTCTTGAACTCCTGACCTCAGGAGATCTGCCCACTTTGGCCTCCCAAAGTGCTGGGATTACAGGCACAAGCTACTGCACCCAGCCAATGTCAGTCTTATAGAACTTAAAGTGGTTCAGATGATAGTATCGAAATCATAACTCGATCCCTGTAAGTTGGTGCTGTTTAGTTGAATTTTCTGCAATGATAGAATAACAGCCACTAGCTGTATGTAGCTAGTGAGCACTTGAAATATGGCTACTGTGACTGAGAAAGTGAATTTTAAATTTTATTTAATTAATTTACAATTAAATATCCACATGCAGCTAGTGGCTACTGTATTAGATGGCACACTCTAAATTATTTGTAAGCCTAGCTCTGCACCTTAGCAAGAGACAGAATCACTAATCATGGCCAGCTTCTTGTCAATGTGTTTTCTAATAAATAAGGTAATGGATGTGGAAGTTGGGCACAGCGAAATCCAGCTCCACTGCTAGTAAAGTAACATAATATGCCTACTCTGCATCAGCGAGGAAGCAAACCAGCCTCACGGATTAAAAAAACCAGAATGACACTTAAGGTTCGGGAAAAATAACCTCCAGGTAAGAAGAGGAAGAATGGAGCAGACAAAAATATTTTAAGAGATATTACTTAAAATTTCCAAAATGTATTGAAAGGCATCATTTACGTATTCAAGGTCAGCAGACCCAAAAAGATCCTCAAAATGAGATTCAGCTATGACACAGATGTTGGAATTACCAGACAGGCAACTTTTTAAAACTATGCTTAATATGTTAAGAGCTCTAATGGAAAAAGTAAACAATATGCAAGAACAGATGGGTAATGTAAACAGAGAGATGGAAACTCCAAGAAAGAAACAAAAGGAAATAATAGAAATCAGAAACACTAACCGAAATGAAGAATGCCTTTGATGGGCTCATGAATAAACGAGACACAGTCAAGGAAGAATCAGTGAACTTGAAGATATGTCATTATAAACGTTCCCAACCAAAGAACAAAGAGAAAAACATGGGAAAAATAGAACAGACTATCCAAGACTGTAGAGCTATTACAAAAGATGTAACATATATATATATATATATGTTACATATATTTTATATATATATATATATATATATGGAATGCCAAAAGGAGAAGAGAGAACAGAGAAGAAATTATGAAAGAAGCTAGGGGTATTGAAGTATTAATGGCCAAGAACTTCCCCAACGTGATGACAGACATCAAATCACAGATCCAAGAAGCTCAGAAAACACCAAGCAAGAACTATACCTAGGCATCTCATATCCAAACTGCAAAAAAACAAAGAAAAATTTTTGAAGAAGCTGGGGGCTGGGGGCAAGATGAGGAGAACCCACCTTACCTACAGAGCAATAAGAATGAGAATTAGAGGGGACTTTTCATAAGAAACTGCAAACAAGGAGAGCGAGGAATAAAAATTTAAATATTGAAAATATTTAAATATTTCTTTCCTTTCTCTCATGCCTTAGAAACTCAAAGCTGCTCCCCCAGGGCTGTGAGGCTCCTAGGGCTTTTTCTGTTTTTAAAAAAGGCAAATTAAAAAAACAAACAAAAAACCTACCAGTCTAGAAGTCTATACCAGCAAAATTATCCTTCAAAAACAAAGGAAAGGCCAGGCATGCTGGCTCACTCCTGTAATCCCAGCACTTTGGGAGGCTGAGGTGGGCGGATCACTTGAGGTCAGCAGTTTAAAAGTAGCCTTGCCAACATGGTGAAACCCCGTCTCTACAAAAAATACAAAACTTAGCCAGGCATGGTGGTCCATGCTTTTAATCTCAGCTACTCAGGAGGCTGAGGCATGAGAATTGCTTGAACCCCAGAGGCAGAGGCTGCAGTGAGCGGAGATTGCATACTGCACTCTAGCCTGGGTGACAAGTGGGACTTCATCTCAAAAAAAAAAAAAAAAGACTATTTAACGTAATGATAGTGACAGTGTATTGGTTGATAATCACATACGTAAAGTAAAATGAACGATAGCAATGTCGCTGGGAATATGCTGTTGTTATAAGGTGCCTGTTACAGGTGAAGTGGTAAAGCATCATTTTACGGTAGACTTAGACTAGTTAAAAATGCATACTGTAAACTCCGGAGCAACCACTAAAAAAAATTGTTTTAAGTTAAAAAAAAAGATAAAAACACTACCTCAGAGACACAGCTAATTTTATACCATGAAATATCAGCACATGGACTTGAGAATGTGGTACAAATAGATCCAGGGAAGAAAAGTGAAGCTCTGAGAATGAGAAAAGTCCTACCTTATATGGCAAAAGAACAGTGAAAAGGGACTGAAGACCCTTCCAGCAGAAAACACACACGCGCACACAAACACACACACACACACACTCGGCCACTCTAGCTCATTAGGAAGAAGTGTGCTCAGCTGGGACCCATCTTGCTATTCAGACAAAGGTCACATTGAAAAAGCCAACAGATGGCAGCTTCCAAAACACTTTCCTTATTTGGTTTCAAGTGTGTTGCCATTTGAGGACAGAAATGTGGGGCGCCGGTCAGGAGCATGCTCCTCTCACACCCTAATTGCAGCAGCTAAGTCAATAGGCAAATCAGGCAATACTTGACCCTGCAATCAAATCAGAAACCACATTCTTTTAGTGAGAGGTGGCCCTAGTGCCTTTAGCGGTGGCCAGAAAGGGAGAAATAATACAGCTGCATCCTCATAGAAAATCTCGAATCCTCCCAGCAAGGTGAGAGAGGCTGAAGGATTGAGACGGAGGACAAAAACACAGTTAATTTTAGTAGTTTCATGTCCACTTGGTAAAATAAGAAGCAACACTTGCAATGCAATAGAGAAACGTGGACGCCCTGGGAATGTCCTCTGAACCATGGAGGGTTTTGAATCATTTTCAAAGAAAAATATGCCCAAGATCATGAAGCTTCTCATTCTATTTTCCTTTGCCTTTTCTTTCTCTCCCATGCCTTGGAAACTCAAAGTTGCTCCCCTTAGGGCCTGCCAGATTCCCTAGGGCTCTTTCTGTTTTTAAAGAAAAGCAAACGAAAAGTGTTCCTCCCTTCATAGTGAGGGGGCTGCTGTTGTTGTGAGGAACAAAACAAATGCCAGGGTCACCTTCTGTCTGTCACTATTTAAGTCATCTCTCATAGATATCTGAATATTTGGTGCTGATTTTGTGGCCTACTGGGATGACAAATTTCATCTGCAGGGACAACAACAACAATACATACATATATATATATATATATATATATATAATTGGAATACCAACTGTCACTTGGTTCTGGTCCTGCTTAGGGTCTTCAAATCCAGGAACATGGCTAAATTCTTGGAAGCAGGAGCACTCAGCCCCGCTCTGGTCCTTAGCTAGTTGTGGGTGGCTCCAAAGGACTCCTCCCTGCCTGCACATCTGTCCTTGCCTGATACTGTCGCTGCTGACTCTGATATAAAGAAGTGCAACTGGATGCCTAAGGTAAACCATCAATAAACGGTTTTTCTCGTGCGCTTTGTCCAAAACTCAGACAGTACCATATACATTGGTATAAACAAAACATGGCCTCTGTCTTTTCATGGGCGGATCTAAACTTGTTCACGAGCCTCCATGTGCTGAGTAGCAGCAGGGGGATTCCTGAGCATACAGAGGCTCCGTCACACCTTGGCATTAGCATCACTCTGGGTCCTCAGCATCCTCTGTGACAGGGTGGCTGGTGTGGCTCGGCACCTGGGCCCTGGCACTGCACCACTGAGGTACTGCGGGCTACTTGAAGTTTGGTGCCTCTTGCTCAGGGACCCAGGGCCCTCTCTGGCTGACCTGGCCTCATCTCAGTTCTCACCAGCACGTCTCACTCAGTCTTAGGTCTTATTAATGATAGACTCCTGCAAGTCTCATCCAGGAGGCCAGATGGAGGTCAGAGCTGAGACCTGGAGTCAGTGCCATGAAGAGCTGAGGCCACAACCCCCGACCTGATGAAGCTGCCCACCATGGCCTCTACAGCGGGTTCACCTCACCACTTCTACCCAAGACCTACAGTCGGCCCAACAGACCCAACACAGCTTTCCTCCACATTCTCCACTGGGCAGAGAACACCCTCTGGAGCCTTCCCCACTTGACAGCAACGCTGGGTAGCACTCTCACAGGCCCCAAGGCCTGACCATGTCTTGCCACCTCACTGGCCTGTAGCTGCCTCCTGGAGCCCTGGAGCCACCTGCACTGCTCTCCCTCCAGAATCCCCACCACAGCTTCCAGGTTTCCTGCAACTCAACCCCCATTCCCCTACTCCAAGGATCCCGGCCTGGAGCACAGAGCCAGAACACATTGGGGGTTCTCCAGCTTCCCCTCGTCTGTCCCTCTGCTCCTTCCTATTGAGTCTCTCAATCTGAGGGCTGAAGCCAGCCAGGAACTTCCCTCCAACACCCTCTTCTTCCCCTTCTGCCTGCCTCTTCCCGAGGGCCCCATGATGGCAAGGCTGCAGTGAACTTGACTTATAGGGAAGAGGAAGGAAAAACACACCTGCCTCCTCCTTTCCAAACACTGCCCGTGGGATCTGCTCTCCCTCCTGCCTCCCCTCTGCAGCTGGCTCTGGGTGATGGACAATAGCACCACTGACCCCCAGTTCTACGCTACCCAATCTGCACTAACCTGAGAAGGAAATAAATGATGAGTTTTTTAAACGTCCTTAACATGAGAGAAGCAAGACTCATACCTATGAGTCCATGAGAATTCCCCTTGTAAACTTAGATGTTGGGAAAAAATGTGAAATGTTCACACCCACCTCCTGCCCTTCTTTTTATGTGCTCAGTTTTTCTTCTATGAGCATATTCTCCTGTACATTCTGTGACACACACAGTTACTGTCCCCTTCTCTGCCCGTGGGACTCTCAGGTGTTTTTCTTGCCCACAGAATTAGCAAAATTACTCCCAGGCTACCCAGAGGCCACAGAACACCAACATCCATGGCCTATTCTCTACAGGAATTACTCTGAGGCCAAATCTAAAGCAAATGGAAGTCTTTAAATTGTTATGTTTTGCATAAATTTTAAAAGTAACAAAACTCAATACCCCTTAATAGATGAAACCAAAGATTTTCAAAGCACTGATTAGATATAAAAGCAAAAATCAAGACATTTAATTTATAAAATGTCTTAGGTTAATAATATAACCCAGGAAGGAATCAGCTAGATGGCATTAGGATTTTTAAAGCTGTTTTGAAAATACAAACCTCTAAGGCACGTGAATTTGTATTTGTGTGAGTATGTGTGCACCTGTGTGTACAAATGCCAGTGTGCTTAGCTAGATAATCTGGGTCTGGGTGCTAGGAGACAGGGGCTTATATGTTTCTCCCTCTCCCATTCATTAAGTTCATGATGGGAGTCTGAACATTCAAGTTGCTTTGAACCTGTTGTTAAGGTCCCAGTTCACTGCAGGAAAGTGAGTATTAAGTATAGTCTTCAACAGAACTGGAAGAAGAGACATGGGGCCATGCCTCCACATTAAGGCTGGGAAGCTGCCCTGAGCCCCAGGAGTGAAAACTGGAGTATCCGATCTGAGTTTTGCTTTTGGACCAAGTAACTACCAAAATTGGCCTAACCAATGTCAGTCCCCGAACCTCATTCCAGGGACAGGAGCAGTGCTGGGATGCTCTCTCCATCATGCTCTCCTGTGAGCTCGGGTGGCCTGAGAAAACACAGAAACATGGTGGGGAGGGAACGCACCTGCCCTACCCAGGCTACTGGGGCCAGTTCCAGGCACCATGACTTCTACCTGCCTGCCTTCCACAAAGCACTGCTGAGAGAGATGAGTTTTCCTCCAATAGAAGAAAAACCATAGAACTTATTCACTGTCACCAAGAAATTAGCAGGATGGAGATAAGTTTCTGAATTACTGCTCAACCCACTTAATTAGCACAACTGAAAAAGTATCTTAAAGGACCACTCTGTGCCCTGTCTTCACTTAGCATATTTCACCTCTTTGGCTTAAAGATTTCTGGACAGATTATAAATCAGAAGCACCATCAACATTTGTGATGCCAAAACTGACCACTCACAGAGGCAAATTATCATGACGTTTTGGAGGGGTGGGAGTGGAAGTTTTATGTGACATCCCTTCCCTCCAAGGTATGTTTCAGTGTCCCGTGCATACATGAGATACATAAGCCAAGGTGGTAACCACAGTGCTGTTTTCTCCCTGCACAACACTGGGAGGAAAACACAGTGATGAGGGGATACTCAAGAGGACAACAGGACTCACTGTCCAGCCCCCTCCCCTAAAACCACCTATGAACAAACAATCTACCCTTCCTGAGTACTCCATTCTGTTCCTCTCATCTGTGTACCCATTTGGGAGCTGGTGCCACTGTGCCCAATTATTACTAATATATCTTTTTTAAAATTTTTGTTTTTAAGAGACAGGGTCTCACTCTATCACTCAGGCTGGAGTGCAGTGCTGCAATCATGGCTCACTGCAGCCTCCAACTCACAGACTCAAGTGATTCTCCCACTTCAGCTTTCTAAGTAGCTAGGACGATAGGCACACGCCACCATGCTCAGCTAATTTTTGTTTTGGGGCTTTTTTTGTACAGATGGGGGTCTCACCATGCTGCCCAGGCTGGTTTCAAACTCTTGGTCTCAAGTGATCCTACTTTGTCAGCCTCCCAAAGTTAGGATTACAGGTGTGAGCCACCACACCTGGCCTAATATATCTCAGTTCCTGGTATTGTGGATCCCAAAAGCCATTTCATAAGTATTCTTCCAACCCTCACTCTCTTTCAGAAGGGAGAGAGAAGGCTGAAAACCACCTTCTGGATGTTCTTCTATCACAATGTGGTGTCTCCTGGATAAATCCTGTCTGCTGACTTGGTTTTAATCACAGTGTGTGAGCTGAAGGCTCCAAACTGTATGTCCAAGACCTGGATCCCCAGCTCTAAAAGCCACAGACTTGGCAGGCCACTGGCATCACCTCTGGCTGCCAACGAGCACCTTAAACATAACATGCCCAAATAGGTACCGTCAGCAACCACCATCTTCCTCCCTCATCATTCTGGATGTCTCCTCTTCCAATCTAATCAGTCACCAAGTTGAAATGATTCTATTTCCTTTATATCTTTCAATCTCACTCTTTCTCCTCTGTGCCCACTAAAATTTCTTCTCTAGACTTCTGCAGTCACCTCCTAATGGGGCCTATCTGCTTCCAGTCTCACTCCTCAACGCTGCTAGAGTGCTCTTTTTAAACTTTGTATCTAATGATGTCACTTGTACACTTAAAACCTTTAAAATCCAAATTCCTCAGAGTTGCATACCAGATCCTATACAATCCAGACCTCCTATTTCTTTAATTTCAGAGATGACCCCTGCCCTCCCATGCCACTTGGCACTCAACGTTCCTGCCATTCTGCAATCCCTCCATTCCCAAACTCTCCTGCCCTTGACCCCCCAGCCCCCAGACAGCATTTACACTGCTCTTCTCTCAGCTCAGGTAGCCCTCCCCTGCCCCTGCCCTCATCTCCCTCCCCACAGCCACCTGTCCTTCCAGGTCTGGTTCCAAGCCTCTGAGGGGCCTCCCTTGACCTCCTGTCTCTACCCCACACCTGTTCACACTTCTGCCGCTTGCACTGTGCTGCAGCGTAACTTTCCTATGCTTCTCCCTGAGCCTGTGACCTCCCTGTGACAGGTCCTGGGTCACAGGACCTCAAATCTGCACCCAGTATTTGGTCCAGTACCTGGAAAAATAAACAGATTCCCCAAGGGGAGGAACTAGGCACAGTGCCATCAGATGGTAGCATCACATTTTCAAGGCCTCTGATGTTCAGGCAAGGAGGTGAACTCTGTGCTACAGTGAGCCACAGTGACAAGAATAAAATGCCATTTTAGGAAAAGTAAACTGGCAGAGCCACACGGAGCACTGTGAAGGATGATGGAAAACGGGGCAGGTGGCGATGAGAGGAGGCTGCTGAGATGGCAGTGCCCTTTGCTGGAGCAGCTGAGAGCACGAAGGGAGATGTGGGAGCGTGGGCAGACTCCCTGCATCTGTGTCGGGATTCCGCATCCACAAGTGCTCTGCACAGGCAATCACAGCAGCAGCTGCAGACTGGCACAGGCACCTCGGGAAGGTGGCACAGGTTCTACCCCCAGGTGAGCACCCCAGGCATGTGTATACACCACCCTCCTGCATCTCAATGAATAAACTACAATCTTATTTGCTAACTGATATGATTTGGCTGTGTCCCCACCCAAATCTCATCTTGAATTGTAGCTCCTATCATTCCTATGTGGGAACACACACATAGGAATTATGGGGAGCTACAATTCAAGATGAGGGTCCGGGTGGGAGGTAACTGAATCATGCATACAGTTTCCCACATACTGTTCTCATGGTAGTGAACAAGTCTCACAAGATCTGATGGCTTTATAAGGGGAAACCCCTTTTGCTTGACTCATATTCTCTTGCCTGCCACCATGTAAGACGTGCCTTTCACCTTCAACTATGATTGTGAAGCCTCCCCAGCCATGTGGAACTATAAATCCATTAAACCTCTTTATCTTTATAAATTACTCAGTCTCAGGTATGTCTTTATCAGCAGCATGAAAAGGACAAACACACTAACTTTTGTCTCGATCCTGGAAGGCAGTGGCTTTAAGGAAGCTATGGATGAACAGACGTCTGTGAAATGAATGAATCTGGCCTTAGCAGCTATTCCCTCCTGTTCATTGCTGCTTCCCCAGAATGTGGGAAGATGAAGCCATGCAGGGAAACTCCTACCTGAATTCTGCCTCCTGAGCTATGGCTCCCGTTCAGAGGACACATCACCCTCAGCCCCGCTGCTGGCACTGCGGTCTTCTTTTCGGGGAGTGTTTCTTTCCTTGCTTGATTCAGAAGGCCCCTTAGCTCTGGTCTTTTCTTTTCTTTGCTGCTGTTTTTCAAGCTTTGACAGCTGATTAAATCAAAATAAAAATAATATTTTACAAACACAAACACATGCCTGCATATCCCACACACCAGTGACTTCCCAGGTGGGAACCATTGAAAAGGTTTTTTCTGATAACCTGACATAACACAGTGGTTCAGATATACCAAATTATACACACAATGTTTCTCTAACAGGCACCTAAATCACCGAAACAGATCTTTAGTTATAGGAGTAATCACTCTTAGACTATTCCCCAACCGTAATTCAAGTTGGCACACAGTATGAGGGAATGGTCAAACCACAGCCTTCTTTAACAGCCTCAGAAGAGCTCCATACATGAAGGTTTTTCATCTCTTACTTTTTTCTTTGATAGTTTTTTTCTTATTAAGTTGTATTCTGCTTGTTGTTTTCTTTTTTCCCTTTTTTTTTTTTGAGATAGGGTCTCTCTTGCTCTGCTACCCAGGCTGAAATACAGCGGTGTAATCATGGTTCACTGAAGCTTCAACCTCTTAGATTCAAGTGATCCTCCCATCTCAGCTTTCCAAGTAACTGGGACTACAGGTACATGCCAATTTTTCTGTAGAGACACAGTTTCACCATGTTGCCCAACTGTTCTTGAACACCTGAGTTCAATCGATCCACCCACCTTAGCCTCTCAAAGTGTTGTGATTACAGGTGTAAGCCACCACACCACACCACTTGTTTTCTCAAGAATGTTCAAAGCACTTCACTCTTTGCTGAAGATTACAGAAAAGGCTGTGAAACAAAGTGCATTAAGCACACTGAACACCGTCTCAGTCAACAGTTGGTTTGAGACTGAAGCCTGACTCACCTGCAGCCACGGCGCTGAGTGCTCCCAGCAGGCTGCATGGTGGTGACACTCAGGACTCTGGCCACCAGAGCCTTCTCAGGCTCCCCACCCAGCCAGCAGGGGACACGCCCCTGACGTCTCACTTGAATAGAACCTAGGCCCACTTCTTCCCTAAATAGCTCTTCAAAGAAACCATCAGCTAGATGGCTGAAAGAATCTTCCATCATCTAACACCGTGCAGCAGCCTGACCACTCCAGGGAGGCCTGCTGAAAAACCCAGCAGAGAAGACTGGTCATGTTTTGGACCACAGGATTTTCTTAGGCCAAAAAACACAAGAGACAGCAACACCCAGTTTTATCTCCCCTCAGATCAAGTCTGTGAACTTTTTCTAGTTTACATAAAAAGAAGAAAATTTATTGAAGGGCTGGCTTCTCCCTGCTGGTCCTGCCCCACATCCGAAGAAGAGTCACTTCCCCCAATCTGCCAGATCATTTCTTCCACTACGGGCAGACTTTGAGCTAACCCTTTGAGAGATGAACAACCAACCAGTAGCTCTCATTTTGGTCCAGAAAATCAAATTTATTAATAACTGACTTACGGCAGTGGTCCCTAACCCTTTTGGCACCAAGGATGGTTTCATGGAAGACAATTTTTCCATGAGATGGGAGGACAGGAAGAGGGGATGGTTTCAGGATGAAATTGTTCCGCCTCAAAGCATCAGGCATTTGATTCTCATAAGGAACGTGCAACCTAGATCCCTCGCATGCACAGTTCACAATGGGGTTCCCACCCATGTGAGAATCTAATGCCATGCTGATGTAATATGAGGTGGAGCTCAGGTGGTAGTACTTGCTCACAGGCTGCTCACCTCCTGCTGTGTGGCCTAGTTCCTAACAGGACACAGATTAGTAATGGTCTGTGGCCTGGGGGTTCAGGACCCCTGACTTACAGTATTCTTTCCCACTCCTCATTTACCTGAAAAACTGTATAATACAGCTATTTTTCCTTAATATGCTAATTAGAGTTTGTGAATGAAGACATCACTTCACTTTTGATTCAGCAGCTCTCCTCCCAGAAAACTGGGTGTTGCTCTCTTTTGTGTTTTTTGGTCAAGAAAATCCCTTAGTCCAAAACTTGGCCAGTCTTCTCTGCTGGGTTTCTGAGCAGGCCTCCCTGGAGTAGCCGGGCTGCTGCTCAGTGTTACTAATGATACCATTTCACTTTTGACTCAGCAACTCTCTTCCTAGAAAATTCCGCTGGATAAATTTCCACTTGTATGCACAGTGGGGGCTTCTAAGAACACACACTATAGTATCATTTCTATTTGCAAAAACCCAGAAACAACCCAAATGTCCATCAACATTACAAGAACAGATACATGTAATGTGGTCTGGTTCCTAAAGCAATACTACACAGCAGATCTACATATATCAAAATAGGTAAGTCTTGGCCAGGGGCAGTGGCTCATGCCTGTAATAGTGGCACTTAGGGAGGCCAAGGTGAGCAACTGCTTGAGCTCAGGAGTTTGAGACCAGCCTGGGCAACATAGGGAGACCCTGTCTCTACAAATAATAATATAAAAGTTAGCCAGGTGTGGTGGCACATGCTTGTAGTCCCAGCTACTCAGGAGGCTGAGATGGGAGGATCGCTGGAGCCCAGAAAGCAGAGGTTACAGTGAGCCCAGATCATGCCACTGTACTCCAGCCTGGGTGACAGGAAGACTCTGTCTCAAAAAAAAATTTTTTTTTAATTAAAAAAAAACAGGAAAATCTTGAAAATCATGTTTGCAAAACAAATTTGGTTTCAAAAGGTTATATACAGTAGGATTCCACTGACACAAAATAATACTCTATATAGCTAGTAAGCTCATGCAAATACAGTATAGCCTAAAAGAACACACACCAACTAATACACTAGTTAACCTGGAGGGGAAAGAGCAGAATGGGATCTTAGTGAAATGAATATATATAGGCTTCAACTATAATTGTCAACTTTGAAAGAACAAAACTAGATCCAGAACAGAGTTACTGATCAGTGCAGTCCACAAACTGCACATGACACCTGGACCATTGACAGTAAGATACTTGTGTCAGAATGTAATCGACACACAGCTTCCTTCATCAGCAAATCTCTCTTGTGAGAGATTTCTTCTCATCTGTGAGCTCAGTGGTATAGCTGACTTCATTCTGGCACAAAATGAAGGTTTCAGTGAGCTGAGATCACACCACTGCACTCCAGCCTGGGTGACAGTGAGTGTACACACACACATGTACACATATATAAATACTTATGAACAGGTCCAAGTTGGATGCTGAGAAAGTATAATTTTAGTTTTAAAAAGTAAGATGTCCTCTTAGTTTTGTTCTTTGTCTCGCCATGACATGGTAACAAACAGTTCATGCAGCAGCACTTCAAGCAGGAATGAATGATCTTGAGCAAAGATGATAAAAAGCTAGCATTTTTAAAGTCCGGGAAATGGCCACACAGAGCCACTTGCTATATAGTTCTCTGTAGTATTAATTTTCCATGGACAAATATTTTTC
The DNA here is from genome assembly GCA_963574635.1 of Cheracebus regulus. Classification (NCBI taxonomy): domain Eukaryota; kingdom Metazoa; phylum Chordata; class Mammalia; order Primates; family Pitheciidae; genus Cheracebus; species Cheracebus regulus. Next base: position 42,466 of record CAUYQU010079540.1, on the reverse strand, counting down.
TCTTTGCTATTCTGCCACAGGTTAGGAGGAATTTCCTGCATCTAAAATGACAGGCTTCCTTCCTTTTGTCTCTCTTCTAGTGCTAAAGGGCTCTTTCTTTGATGAAATGATAAGGACAGTGTCCAGGACTCCTTCTCCCTCATTCCCTTTCTTGCAAACTGGTTTTGGATTTTTACAGCATGGATATACCTATTACTACTAAACTGTATGCTTAAAATGGTTAAGATGGTAAGTTTTATGTGTATTTTACTATAATTTTAGAAATTAAGCCATTTTGGAAATCATCAAGTTAGCAATCCATGCTAGACTCCCCAGTTTCTTCTTGTTTTCTATATTCCTGATTCATAAAATCCAAATATCTTGGAATTGGTGTTCTTCAGTAAACTGTGGTAAGCTGCCTTCTGCTGCCAGCAATTTACATTTTATATTTGCATCCACATGTTCATACTAGTGTGTCTCACATATGTGTAGATTCATACACATATACACACATATATAAACACTCATGAACAGGTCCAAGTTAGATGCTGAGAAAGTATAATTTTTAAAAAACAAGCCAGGTACAGTTGCTCACACTTGTAATCCCAGCATTTTGGGAGGCCGAGGTGGGCAGATCACGAAGTCAGGAGATCGAGACCATCCTGGCCAACATGGTAAAACCCTGTCTCTACTAAAAACTACAAAAATTAGCTCAGCATTGTGGTGCATGCCTGTAGTCCCGGCTACTCAGGAGGCGGAGGCAGGAGAATTGCTTGAACCCAGGTGGCAGCAGAGGTTGCAGTGAGCCAAGATCGTACCACTGCACTCCAGCCTAGGTGACAGAGCAAGACTCCATCTCAAAAAGAAAAAAAAAAAAAAAAAAAAAGCAAGATGCCCTCTCAGTTTTCTCATCTTCAGAGACTAAAAAAAAAAAAACCATGAAATGTGAATATCAACAATCACAAAACTCAACAAAGATGTAATGTCATGCAAAGGCCTCTTTGTGACCCAGCCTGTTCTTCGCTTTGTACTCTTTTATGCTATTGAGAACCAGATCCAGAGAGGATAGTGAGGACTAACCCCAATAGCACAGGCTTCTGGAGGTTTCTCAGCTCCTTGTAGTGTCATTAGACTCTGCTGAGGCAGAGGCACAGACACCACAGATGCAGAAACGTCCATCTGACCTTCCCCTTCAACCTCGTCCCCTCCCACCGAGAGCCAGCTTTTAAATCACATGTGATAACTATTTAAGTGACAGGCACAGCCCACATTTCTGCCAGCCATGTAATGCTGACTCTCTTACAGTATTTATCTTAAAACAATCCAAGCACATATGGCTCCATGCCGCAAACTCAAGTTCTCTGTGAGAACATTGTGAACTAACCTAATAAATTTAAGCCTTTTCTCAGAAAACTTGGAATCCAATGCAGCCAAAATGTGGAATTTACATCTCAAGGCAAGAAAGCAGCTGGATTTTTTTGTAAGGAAACAAATGAGAAAAAAGAAAAGAAATTGGTACTGCATATGGGCTCAAGCAGAATGTCAACAGCTTTCAAATTAAGAGGAGATGCATGTCAAGGAGAATATAAGCCACTACAGGTCTGTGAACATACAATCTACAAACACTGAAATAGAGTACTTCTGGTTTTTTGTTTGCTTGTTTTTAATCAACTGGTGAGAGAGCCCACATTGTAAAGGAGAGACTGTCCAAACCATGCTGGTTTTAGTGCTAAGAAAAACCCAACCTTCTGAAAGCAGCCCTGGACACACAGACACCACCAGGAGCCAGGTGATGGTCCTGTAGTTGGCCTGCACCTCCCATAGTGAAGCTTGAGAACTCAGGCACCAAAAGAGGGGGGAATGGAATATGCAGATCCAGACTCCCCAAACTCATGATTAAATCCACTGAAAACATAAGGGATTTTCTCTTTAATTAAGATGCTCAAGCTCTAATTGCACGACATAAGAATGAACTAGTTGAACACTAATCTTATGATGCCCCATTTCAGGGCCTGCAAACTTAAATCCCTTGAGAGACCAGCCAGGAAGCAAAATGAGTGAAGTGGCCAAGAATAAGACAATAGGGCACAGTGGAGCCTGAGGCCACATGGCAGAGAACAAGCTCTACCTAAGGACATTCGCACTTTCTTTTTAAACATGTATCTGGACCATAATGTTGATGGGGTGCATATGTGTCACCTATCAGGGATCCCCACTTAGCATTTCCACCTACATGATCTTGTTTACTCTTAACAACCTGATAGCAGTTGAATGATCATCAGCGTTCCACTGCCAGCTGCTGGCACCGCAGCTACTCATCTTCCCAGCCCCTTCCCTCATCCCTGCTAGCAGGAGCCTCCTACTTCAGAGGTGGCAATGTCTGGGCCTCCTGTCACATGCCATGTGACACAAACCACAGCCAATAGGACCTGAGGGGACTGCAGGGAATCTTTGGAAAAAGGCTTCCCTCCCTAATAAGCACAGGTTCAAGGAGACACTGCCTTCTTTCCTAACCTTGGCCACAGACAGGGGAGGAAAGGAGCTTCGCAATGGTGCAGCTCTCAAAACAAGGAGGGGACATCCAGAAGTGCATAGAAGTCCCTGGAGAGCCCTGGTAGGGTTGAGCTGGATGAACCAGCTTTTCTGTTACGGAAGGCAACCAAACTCCTTATTGTTTAAGCCACCCTCAGATTATAAGCCACCCTCATGTAGGTTTGTGGCACTTGAAGTTGAAAGCAAAATCTTTCACTACATGCCCATGGACATATACAAATCAGCGACGCCCAGCAAGGTTGTGTGACTTAAGGTTTTGCAGCCTGCTAGTGGCTGAGGGGTACCACACCCAGGCCTCTAGACACCAAACCCCACATTCTTCTCAGGGAGCCCACGGCCTCTTTGCTTAATCTATTAACTTCACTTAGCAAGTAACTGTTGCGCACTGACTACACCTATTCTAGGAGCCAAGAACACAGCAGAAAACCAAGCAGAGCCCTGCCTTCCTGAGGCTGACTGTCCACTGGAAAAATAATTGGCAATCCCCACTCACGAGGAGTCAGGCCTGCTCTAAGCACTTGATGTATAATTAGGGTAAAGCAGAGGAACCTGGGGTGCTTCAAGCCCCCACCATTCTGCCCAGGGCATACAGCAGGCCAAGCTGTTGCCCTCTGTAGGCGTGTACTTGTCTTCATGGGTCGAAAGCACACAGGGACCTCAGGGCCATCTCCACTTGCCAAATTAAAGAGAAACTAGGCCTAGCCTTCATCCAGCTGCTTGGCGGTTTAGCAACAAGCTGTTGAAGGACTCAGTTTGTCCATCCTTTTCTGCTCTGATGGCTGAAGAAGTCAGAAGATCAAATACAATTACCAGCAACAGTTTAACTTAAACAGCTAAGAGCAGAGTGGGGAAGCCTCAGAAGTGACACGAGCCTAGTGTTAGCTCTCTGATGTCCCTGGCACTCGGCCTCAGGAAGGGCCCTGTGTGCTTGTCCGCGGCAGTGGGAGAGGCAGATCAGGGCAGGGTAATAGAGTCTGACCCAGCTCCACCTTCTGAAGCAAGGCAGCCCAGGGCAGGGAATGCTCTGCAAATGGGGCATGGACACTCAAGACCAAGCCCTCCGGTGATGGCCTAAGAGTGCAGTCAGCATCCACATATCCTAGTAGGGCCACAGGGTGGCCAAAATATGGGGAGTCTCCAGGGAAGGCAAACCCCCAAGTTTGGGGAGGGCCAATGAAATCTGTGCTGGGAGTGGGAGTCAGGTCCTGGTTGGAGGTGAGAAGCCAGGGGCGCTCCAGGGACTGGCATCACCCAGGTGTTTACTCCTCATTTCCAGGCACACTGTGGCAGACAGTACATGGCAGAGTAGTGTGAGCAGAAAACAACACACAGAGATGACTGAAGACAAGGATGTCAAGAGCCACACAGGCAGAGGTAGAAGAACAGAGGCCCAGGTGAGAGTGGGGTGACAGAAAGGAAGGGTCAAGTGAGGGGCACCCCAGGCAGAACTGAAGCATTCTTTTCGGGAGTGGCAGGGGAGAAGAGGCAACGCCAGTGAAAATCATCATCAATGTCTTGGGACAGGCCAGGCACGGCAAGGCATCAGGGCAGGGTGGGGCACAGGCATGAGGCAGGAGCCTGAGCCCCCCATTAACTGAGACGGACACAGCAATATGGCTCGTGTGCTGTGGCACATGCAGGCCACAGATGAATGACTAAAGAAATGAATTGACAGGACAGGTTTTGTTTGCAAGAGCAGGCCAGGAGATAGCCTCAGAGGGCACAGAGGCTGAAGCTTTTATGCCAGCTGAGTGACTGAACAGCTCTTCGCCAGCACTCATGATGAGGCACAGGTATTGGCAATGGCGGTTGAGGGGGTATCTGTCTCTTAAGCAGGCAGCAGGCCACTGGGAAGAGGAAAACAGGCTCTCGGATGGCCAGTCAAGGTCTGTTTTTCTGCAGATGATATGCCCTGGGAAGTGCAAGGAGATCGGGTGGCTGCGAGGTGCACATGCCCCGAGATGTGCAAAGCACCAGATCAATAGGGAATCGCAACCTGCCTCTGCTGCTTTACACACATAGCATCACTCCTGAAGCACCTTTAAAAACAGATCCCTTCACACCGTGGGATGATCCAGGGTGATGGTGACACAGAACATGAAATGAATAAGAAAGTTCAGGCTCCCATGGACACTAATGAGCCAGAGGGTACATCTTGGTGATGTATTGGAGAGCTGAGCACTTTGTGTCCAGTTGGACTCTAGGCCGCCTGAAGATTCCACTCACTCCAGGGGAAGATCAGACAAGGTGTGCTACCTGTAACCACCAGCACTCACCTAAGCTGGAAGGATTTAAACCCAGCCCAGAGGAACATGGTGTCTGCTGTTGCCATCACCCCCATGTCTCTCTCAGGAATGCTCAAGTCTACCGGGCCATTAAGCAGTGGATTTAGCTATGAAGGGGTTCTAGAAAACCGATTTATGGGTAAGTCCTTTCAGAACACAGGTGCCAAGAATCCCTGATGGGAAGGATTGCTCTAGAACATGGATGTCCAATATTTTGGCTTTCCTGGGCCACATTGGAAGAAGAATTGTCTTGGGCCACACATAAAATACACTAACACTAATGATAGCTGATGAACTATTAAAAAAAAGAGTCTGCATAATTTTTGTGCCACCACAGATATGCAAAAAAGTCCTTGCATTCAAAGGGTTGGACACCCATGCTCTAGAGTGAGATGGTGATGGTGTCTTAAACTCGCTTCCAACATGATTTTGAGGAATGATGGTGAAAAGTTTGAGCTTCTTATAGAAGTCCTAGTTTGTTTTTGTGGTAAGTCCCACAAAACCCAACTCAACTCAAGACTTATTATTTGTCTTAAGTCTACAATTTACAAAAAGAGCACCTCCATCCTCAAAGGGCCCATGCACATAACTTGAAAGCTTAGGCTCTTTAAATGGTGGATATAAATGACCCCTTAGATTGTGACAACCAGTTTTTCTCCTTTGGCATTCCGAGAAGTCAATAACAGATATTATAATTTGCAGACTGCTTCTGAACACAATAGAGGTACGTCAGTTAAATAATAGCCCGCCCAATGCCACCTCCAGGCAGCAGTCAGGCTGGGAGAAGCACCGGATCTCGGGACTCCTGGCCAAGCCTTCAGTCAACCTGGTTCCTTGTGGAGCAAACACTTGCACCGGGGCTTCTGGTAATTGCCACAGGTCCAGAGTAGCACATCCCATTTCCATTCTTGCTGGACAATGCCGGGTATGGCCCTATCCTTGAGTTACTTTAATGTTGGTTATTTCCTGCCAGACTACTCTGTCCTGCATATAAGCAAAATCTAATTAGAGAGTGAAGAAAATAACAAAAGAAAAACAAACCCCAGGAAGTCAGTTACTATGATTTTTATAGATCATAGTGTAGATGAAAAAGTTCTGTTCCAACCAAACCTTTGCAAAGTCTTATGGTACAAGTCATAAAGATCAAATATCTCCTCTGCAATTACTTTTAAAAATACCCCAAGGTAGATTACTCAGCATGCTTGCCACTCCTGTGGCCCTGCTGATGTCAGGAGGAATGGCTGGAACCAGAGGACGCTGCGCAGAGAGGATGTGCACAGTCAGGCCCTGCAGAAGTAAGACATGAATTAAAGGCAGAAGGGTAAATGCCCCCATCCATTAGGCCACTAACTCATTTCAATAGCTTTAGAAATTTCTCTCCACAATGCTCACTGTCCTTTCTAAGTGTCCGTCAACTACCACCAGTAACAAACGTTCTGATTTTTGTCAAGTCACTTAACCCATGCTGTGTGATCATTCTGTCATCCTGGAGATAAACACAACCAGCTGTCATTTGGTATTTGCCTAGTTGAATAATGAAGAATTTCAAGACAATGTAAAAGCAAAACATACTGTAGAACACAGAAAAATTAAGTCAACAAGGTACCTCCTTGGGTTTAGGCTGTTTCTCTGAATTTCACCATGCCTCAGTGTGCTCTGCTAGGCCACAGAAACTACAGGAAGGTAACTTTCCACCACTACTATCCAGATGCAATAAAGCCCAAAAAGGGGCACAGCAGCCTGAGAAGCCCACTGCCCTTTGTAATGAGATGAGACACCTTCAGGAACTATTATGGATTATCATGAGAATGATCGAGACTTGCACTCAAGCTCTGGAAGAGGACACCTCCACTGGCCAGACCAATGACCATGTGTCAACTTCGTATAGACTTATTTTTACTCTCAGAATTGGGACATCTCTTGAACTAAAATCCCACGAGTCTATGACCTTTGGCTTCTCACTGTTTCTTCCTGCTACTTACAGGCCTGGTGGCAGAGGATGGGATGGGGAAAGAAGGAGGAGGCAATCTCCAGTCAGCAAATGATATTTATTATTGAAAATTTGAGGATAGGAGTCTGAATCTACCATGGCATTTTAAGAGATCTGTAGAGATCTACGTCCATAGATTATTTCCAGCTGATGAAGATATGTTTAAAATGCAATTGGAATTTATATGTGAATAATTTGTTTTCTCAAACTGCAGCTTGATATAATTTCATATTATGTGATAATTCTGAAAGCTTTAAAAAAAAATCCTTGTGTAATGGAAAACCCAACAGAACATTAAGAGACGATGTTTCCATAACACACTGTGTAAAGTGCCATTATGTCAGTGGTTGCACTGCGTCAATTTTAAATCAACTGGCTGCTTAATAAAAACATTATGAAGCAAAGTGCACACATGGTACCTAATTTTCATACATTATTAACTCTGCTTGAGATTCTTGTGAAGAAAATTTTTTAAAAAATCAAGCAAGCAGGCATCTGTCCCCATCTGAAATTGTGCAAGCTAATTTTATTTTCTAATTCTCTATTGTTTATAAGAACCCTCTTAAGTATGCAAACATAAAAAGAAGGACAGTTCAGTTGCCTTTCAATTATTCTTATTACTCTGACTTAGCTAAATCTCTTTGGTTTACTCCTTCCCTGCAAGGGGACGTGGTGGAACAGCTCCAGCCTTCAGGCCCTAGTGGTTGCTTGTTTCAGGCCATAGTAGGATGGGAGAGGTTAGAGGTCAGCCTAAGATTGTTTCCCTATCAGTGTAGCTATCCTCAAATCCTCTGTTAGCTCCACACAGCAGACACTGCCAGAGCCCACTGTGTCCCCTAGTCCAGAGGTCACCTGCAGCCGCCATGGACAACTGACCTGCAAGCCCACAGCCTCCTACCTTGAGCACCTGCCCCTTTCTGCTTAAGGACACCATCTGGCGACATGCAGGCACAAGGCCCGAGAATAGGGCAAGCCAGAAGTGTCCAGAAGTTAACGAGTCTAGAAGTGGTCCTCAGTCCCTAAAAAATGAGACATGGGGTGCTAAGAACCCGACCCTCCTCCCATCCACTGAGCCAACTGAGATATGTCCCACGCAGTCCCCCCAAGGACACCTCGGGATGGTTAATGTGCCCTTTCTGGCTTTCCTCCCCTGGTTACCTTCCTAGTTCTCACTTCCCTCATGGGAGGGCCTCCTAAACAAACCACCTGTACACCTAAATCCTTTTACTTGGGGACCTAAACCACAAGCATTTTAAATGCTTTGAAATGAACCAAATCTTAACATGAGAATTTGTTATGTGTAACTTGTTATCTGGCCCTCTCTTAAACAGATGCCTACATGGTTGGTTTACATGTCTGCACACTGGAAGGCCATGGCGGATGTTCAGGATTACTCCCTACCCTGCAAGGCACTAAAAGAGGCTGCAAAGGGAAGGCATGTTCAAGCAAGTTTGAGTATAATCTTGTCACATTTTTATTATATATGCTAATTCTTTGAAAACCAGTACTCCATATGTGTGACAAATGATATATTCTAGTAGCCAGGATTTTGTATTATGTTGCTGTCCATTCCCTAACCCTACTGGGAAACAAGGTGTCGACTGCACTTCCAACACTCCCAGTGCTGAAGTCACCTTCGCTTCACCTCACCTGTGTCCAGAGATTTTCCTTCAATGGGGCTAATGATAAAATGTCAAAGAGAGGACAGAAGTAACCGTTTCCCTTTCCTGAAGGAGATGCACTGACCATGCCCCTCATGTACTCCTGGCCTGTGTACCTTTACCATTTTGTAGGCTGTAAGCTATTAGAAGGCAAAAGCAATCAGCACCAATTGATTTTACATCCACTCTAGTCAACATCTATTACCCTGTCGGCACATGTCTGGTTAATAATCATGAACTGGAACAGAGTTTAAGGAGGGACTTAAGCAATTTCAGTGTTGGTATTCCAATGCATAATTGGTAACAGAAAACTGTTCATGAACATTTTAAACTAACAGTGTTCTTTAAATGATTCAAAATGTTTCTTCAGTTTACTAGAGTCTTAAGAAAAAGAGAGCACTTTTTTCCTCTCCCACTTGGTCTATAAATTGTATAAATGCCAAGCAAGCAGATTTGCAACAGTGAAGAATTATTGTACAAAATAACAATAAAACAAGAAAGGAATACATGGAACCCAGAAGAGCAGCAGACATGACCTAGGAGAGAGGTGGAGGCCAAATTCGGGCAAGACGTGCACTCAGCAGCCAGAAGAGCAAGTGGCCTACATAGGAGCTAGTGAGGCTTCCAGAGAGTGGGCTCCACAGACGGACACTGGAGTGAGGCCTGGGAGTAGGAGGAGTAAATAAAGTACTTTCCACCAGGCTTCAGGGAGAAAAGAAAGAGAAGAACACACTCTCAGAAAAGCAAAAGGTTGAACAACAGCAACAAAGATTATAGGATACAAGGCGGCTCTGTGGTGCCTAACAGTTACAGAGTCCAGACAATAAATATTGCTTATCGAATCAATTAAAAATAATGACATAACAATGATGGAGAGAGGAAAGGTAGTAGGGAGTAAAGAGTGCTGAATCCTCATCTATATAGAAGCATGAAAAAATCATGTCAAATTTTAATAAATCAAGAAATAGCAAAAGTTCATTATTTAGGGCTAGAGAAAAAATACATAAATTGCTTAAAATATGTGCAAGGTGGTTGCTTGTGGATAAGAGGACAAGCCTTGAGGGCGGAGAACAGGCAGAGAGAGTTATTTTTCATTGTATGCCTTCAGGTATTATGTGATATTGAATTATGTTCATAATACTTTAATAAACAACTTAAAATTGATTCGAGAAAAAAAAAGCACACACAGCGGATGTAGTTAACAACAGATCCAGTACTACAGAAAACAAAACTAATGTTTCAGAAAAATCAGTTCATGTCATTTTCCTGATACCCAGAGGAAAAGATGAAAAGTAGAAAGCAAAAAGTTGGAAATTCAACAAAGGAAATCCAGTTATCTGTAGTGCAGAACCTGTAAAAGGACAGAGCAGAGCAGATGCAGAAAAGACAATCAGCAAAGATATTACATAAGGGCTACAATCCTTCATCCTGTGGGCTAATAAAAGGCTCAGTATATAAGGGACGTATTGACCCTCGGGGAAATTTCAGAAAGGAGATCCACACCAAGGGTGCTCACTTTCCCTTCCACACCACTAAATGCCAGTGGACAGTCCGGATGGTAAGATGCCGATGAACTATGTGTTGGGTGAATTGTGACAAGGTGAGGAGTGGACACAGAAGGAAGGAACTCAGTCATCCAAACACCAGGACAGGACAATGTCCACAGAGTCTGAGAGTAAAAGATGGTGACCCAAATATTCTATGTCAACCAAGACATTCCAAAACATGAAAATATTCAGAAAATATAACATCATTCCCATCCTTAAAAAAATTAATGAATAAATGACTCATAAAAGAACTCCAGCCTCTTGAGAATAATAAAGGAAATTATGTTAAATAATGTAACCAGTAAAATGAGTTATACAATTGTCAAAACTAATTCTTGAATGAGAAAATATAAAATGCAAACAAGAAGGTAATCAAGCTTATCTGGATCTAAACTCCGGATTCCCAATCAATTTAAAAATTGTGAATAAATGCAAATACCTAATGAGCTTATGGAAAAGAAGAGCCCAACTTCATTAGCAATTAAGTTGATACAAATACAAACAATGAGATATAATTTATGATTCATGAAATTGATAAGGATTAAACAATTACAGTACTCATCCTTTGCAAGGATTTGAAGAAAGGAACATTTTATGTTGGTGATAAGGGGTATAAATTTGGACCTTGGGAACGCAATTTGGCAATGCATATTTTAAAGCACTAAGTATATGCTTGTTATGACCCAGCCCTCACATCCCTTGGGATTTATTTTGTGGAAAATAACTGGCTATTAAGTGCAAATATACATGCAAAAGGATGTTTACTGCATTGGTTTTTACAATAATATAACTGTGGAACAACTTAAATGCCCATCAAAAGAGAGTTCTTTAAAGTATGACATATTCTGTACAGATTGATTTACCATTTGGGGTGTTGATACAGAAAATAAATGGCTGCAGTAATCAAAAACCACAATTCCCATTTCTTCATCATTAAAAACCATACATTTTGGGGAAGAGTACAACAGTCAGCTCTGAGGGACTGTTTGGCAGTGGAGCAGGTAGAAATGAGAGAGCACACACAGGCCACACCTGGAAGAAAAGACACAGCCGAAAGGCAGACTGGAGGAGGGGCTCAAGCATGAAGGCCAAGCCACCTGCCTAGGGACACACATGTGCACTAGAAGCCACTCAGAAAGAGAAGGAAGAAGGGGGTTGATGAGCATAAGGGACAGGACAGCGATCTTCCCCGGGCAGGGGCGGCAGGGGCGGGCGATGCAGGGAGGAGGCAGGAAGGCCCTGGGTGTGGAAGTCGCACTGCTTCTTATGGTGGGAGGCGGCACCTAGGTTGTTCATGTTGTCATTATACTTTTGACACGTGCGTATTACAGATACTCTTTTTCAGCTATCAAATAGTACATATAAATTTTTTAAAGCACAGAAGTGGTACTTCATTTTTAGTCATGGCTTTGCCCAAAGGGCTTCAATATTTGATTTGCCTCCCCATAGAATATCTGAAGAGAAAAAAAAAATTATTGATCACAAACATATAATTCTCCAGTATGCAGCTTGTCAGAGAAAATGAAATGCTCTTCAAAAGTATGATTATGACATTTCTGCAAATTTAATTGAAACCTCAGCTCTAAATATCCCAGGGCCATGGTTGAGCCTGTTCAGCTTCAGATCTACCAGTAGCCTACAAAGAAAAGAAATCAAACATGTATTATCACTGCCACTTACTTCTGAAAAGAAATGTTAGCAAACCATGGGGGACATGGATGAACCTGGAAACCATCATTCTCAGCAAACTGACACAAGAACACAAAACCCCTCTTAATCCCCATGCTTAATCATACATGCATATGAATATGAAAAATTCATTTTTTATATTTTAGTGATTAAATGAAACGTATGCAACATTCCAAGCAGATTAGGTCGAACAATTTCCTTACACAGAGATGTTCTGGAACCAAGTTGGCGGTATTTCTTTTTATAGTATAGTGCAATATAATTTTATAGTTCATTGCTGAGCATTTCATTAAATTGTAAAATAATAATAATTAAATCATCAAAGAGTTTATTATGATAATTCAAATTATGTTTTAACAGACTTATTACTATAATTAGTTTTAGATAACAAATATGATTGGGCCCTAGTAAGATGAGATTTAATTGGCTCATTTCTATAATTGGAACTATCCTATTTAACTTATCATTTTTCTCTTTTAAAAACAAAGTTGTTTCATTTTCACAGAATAAGCTTTCTCAATTAGATACGAGATGTAGAATTTCAGTGGAACTTAAGCACTGGTCTCCATTTATCCCTGAGATTAAACCCAGTGGACCTCCTCCTTAATTTTAATTACTGATCCGGGATGTAATACACGTTTTGCCTCTGGCATTTCTGGATAATTCAGCTCTGTCTCTGGTGTTTTAGTCTTTAACAACAAAAAGACAAAGGAGGAGTTAATTCTCCTCACATGGACATTGAAATAATAAAATCAGATTATAGATTTCTAAATACATGACATTTCAAACTTACTTTCTCAAATGTCATAATGGTTCTGCTAAGTCTCCAGTAATTTAGGATTTGTGTATGTGATATTCTGATTACTGGAGTTAAAACCATATCCTTATTAGCAGCTGCCTGGCTAAATTCAGTGTCACTGAGGATCTTAGAGATGCTCTCTGACATTAAATGTGGAGTCCACTCATCAAGAAGAGCAGTAAGGGATGCAGGAAATGGCCTACTGATAATGCTTTATCTGTAAACGTTGAAAAAGAACTAGGAAAAGTGATCAAAGATTTATGATGGGAACCCATTAAAAGGTTTTACTCAGGAGCTACAGCCAGAGATTCGTGCTAAGGAGTATATTATGTACCTGTCTATACTAAAGTGGTCAATTTGGGAATTAAAATAATATATATGTCCTTCCTACTTTCTAAGTAAAGATATTGTAAGCTTTCATAAATGCTACCTCTGTGAACCAAGTGAAAATATCAGACATTTCCCCTTCCTAAATTTCTTCTCATTTGCCTCAATCAAATGTCCATCTTTTTATAGATTCACAATATTTTATTTAGTTACTATTTTATAGCATTGATTTATTGCCTTTTGATTGAAAGAATGAATTGTGTGCGTTTGCTCAGTTCATTGCAGAATCTTTAGCACCCTGGGGTGCTGGACCAGGCAAACTGCAAGCAGCTTCCACATCTGGCATTGGGGAATGTGGTGGCACCCGGAAGTTTGGAGATGTCAGGAACTGCAGAGGGTCAAAGAAGGTGTCAAGCCCTGGCTTGGGAAGCTCCTAAATCTGGACTCCCAGAAGGGCCTCAGCTCTTCTGTCCTTCTCATCACCTACAACATAGTGAGCAAGGGGCGTGTTTCAGCCCTGTTTCTGTTATACTCCTTCGACGCCCCCATACAGCAATTCCCAAGTTCTTGTCCTGCCTCCAGGAAGAATGAGGTAGCCAGAGAGTGGAAGGTGAGCAAGGTGAAGAGGTGATTTATTGAGTGACAGAACAGCTCAGAGGAGACCCACATTGGGTAGCTCTTCTCGACAAACAGGTCATCCCTTCATCTTCCCTAGTCTGGCTGAGTCCCGAGGTTTTTGTGGGCTTCAGAGGGGAGGAAGTGTGTGCAGATTGGTCCATGGGCAGTCATAAGCTGACTGGAAAAAGGACCTTAAGTTCTCACTCTGATCCACAGACTGGCTGCCTGGCCCCCAGGTCTGAGGCCGTTCCTGGCCTGAAGGTGGGGTTTCACTGTGGACCCACCCCTTTCTGACTAGGACCCTGTCTGTCTCCTACTGTCATTAATCAGTCATGGCACCCAGCCTGTTTGTGCCAAGGATGCCTGCAGGCCCATGCCAAGCCACCCGAGGGCATGCATACTCAACCAGGTTGTGACAGTGCTTGGGCTCAGCCAAAACTTTGCTCCAAAATTGGAGTAGGCACTGGGAGTGGGAAGAGGCCGTGCAGTGGGAGCAGGCACTTCTGAGCCCACCAGGGCATGTGGGCTTCCTGGGCCCCTGAGAGTACAGAGATGTCCAGGTCCACAGCCAGGCTTGGCAGCTGCAGCTGTGCTCAGGAAGCCGGGTTCCCGCCCCTCCAACTTGGAAGCATGCAGGGCTTCAGCCTGTTCCTTACTCCCACCAGACACATGGAGGGCATAGTACCAACCTTGCCTCCCCTACTGCAGCCAGCCTCATGGCAGCGGCCGCTCCAGATGGTATCATTCCAGCTGCTCTCATCAATTTCAATGAAATATCTAAACAACTAAATTGTTTCAGCTGCCTTCTTTTGCCAGATGCTTAGAAATAAATTCATGGGCATATCCGAATGAATTAACACACTGGTCATTTCCTCCAGTACAGTTCCACAGAGCTTATTTCTGCCCACAAGTGAAAACAACATGTCTTAAAACCTAAAGCTAAAGTGTTCTCTGATTTCCCTCAAGTGTTGGCTCAGATCCATAACTGTTAGGCCCATCAACCTGTATGAACATTGGTTTCAGCTCTGGAATGTGTCATCGTGAACACTTTACCAGTGACTGGACTTTTGCAAATGTTTATTATTTCTACCCCATCCTGCTTCTCTTTCTGCTCTTTATTCTTGATCAGTTATATTCCCTTCAGTGACAGGGAAACAAAGCATGTGCTTTAATAGGTTTTTCCATCTCTGTTTTCTATTTTCTGCTTCCACCATTTCCAGCTGTTTCCTAATAGCTTTCCTGTATGTTTGAAAAAAGACAAAACCCAGAGAGGTACATGAAATAATTCAAGGAATATTCTTCTAAGCTTAAAAGGCCAAATGTTCAAGGAACTCTTCTACAGGAAAGTGTGTTCAATAGTCTTTCATGTCTACAGGTTTGTATTTATAGATTTACATAAATGGACTTTGACCCAATGCTCAACTAAGTTATTCTTCCATCATTATAGAAATATGCAGATTATAATTGTAGTTTTATTATTAAATACTTGTCAGTATCCATGGCATCATATATGATTTTTGCAATATGTTGTAATCAATCTTTATTTCAGTTGTTTGGGGTGATTCCTTAAACCTGTTAATAATAATCAGAAGAAATTAGCTCACAGACAGGATCCATTGAGGGTATAAAATTTCAAATTACATATGTAATTTGGATATACTAACAAGTTAAATTTTGTTTAAAACAAATTATTCACTTCAAAATCACATTAAGTAATAGGCCCTAAGCCAACAACATGTTTTGTAATCAAAACTTTTTACTGAATAATTAAAAGGGATATTAAGTTATTTATATGGCTGAGGATTAATCAGATTGTTTACATTTAAAAACTATATTAAATTAATATTGACTAGAGACCCTAAATTAATATTTCTGTATTTGAAAAAGTTTTCTTTTCCAATTTTCTAATGGACAGCTCAGCTGGATTTTTCAGTGATTTGCAGCATTTGATCCTGAATAATAATCAAATTTGTATATATATTTTACAATTATAACTTTGAAATATGTATAATAGTAATATGTGCAATAATCACAAATAACATATTGCACATATTATGTGCTTACTATCGTAAACAGTTTACCCATACTGACACCTGTTGTATTCCTAGTAATCCTATGTAATAGATACACTCTTATTACCGTTTTATGGATGAGACAAATAAGACATGAAAAACCAAGATTCAAACCAAGAATTATAGTTCAAGGAAATATGCATGTAATCACTACCATATAATAGAGCTCTATATAAATTATATGATCAAGAACATGAGACTTTTTAGAGTTTATTTTTGACGTCTCAAAAGACATTAAACATCAAGGCAGATTTCTCTCTTAAATGTTTGTATCTTTTTGTAGTTCAAATGCTAATCCATAACAAATGTTTCTTCCAACTGAAGGACATTTACTATTGCCAAAGCTTTAAAGTAAACTATTTCTAATAGCATAGGAAATTGAACAATGCTGGTTCTTAAAGTCAGTATATTTTTGTTTGCAGAAAATGCGTTCAGCAATTTGTGCAATGCTTGCCCTCAAAGTCAGTATGTATTTTTTAAGGTATAAACTAAAGTGGAGTAAACATTGAGATATTTCTTAGGTAAATTGTTAATATTTTCTGTACTGTATATTATCTAAATAATGAAAGGTATATTAATAGTAGGAGTGGTAATAAAAGTAAGTCTCAATGGAGTATACCATTTTAATTTTCTACTGCTGCATAACATACTATCAAAAATTTACTGGCTCAAAACAGTATCAGTTCTTCACTTCTCAGACTGTGGTATACCCAAGTTCATGAGGTATCTACTGGACTGTCAGGGTAGATAAAAAGTTAAAAATATTCTCAGTCTCATGGTTTGCAGTTGGGGCTGGATCTATATTTCTGTTACTATTTGTTGATAAAAGGAACAAGGGCTCCTTGGAGAAATGGCTGATTCTTGAACTGATTGGGGTAGGAGACATACAAGATGAGCCTGGAGCACATTTTAACTCCATAAAATAAAGAAGAGTTCAAAAGAACAAAAAAGAAATAATTCATAATGGTGGTGGTATACCAAAAGGATTCAAAAAATAGGGCTCCGAAAGGTCAAAGGTGGAACAAGTTAATAAACAAAATAAAGTATAGCCCAAAGTTTAAAATAGATATCAAGGAGCCCATGTGTTTCTTATTCAACATATAATTGAATAAGTAAGTAAATGCAGAGAATAGACAAATCTTTCTTGCAGAAGGATTCTAAATAATACTCTACCCTCAAAGAGGAGCATAACTCTTTATTCCTTAAGTGTGAGCTGTACACAGTGATTTTCTTTCAAAGAAACTCTGTTACTACAAAAAACGAAAACAAAAACAAAAACAAAAAGATTAGGTGAGTGTGATAGTGCACACTTGTAGTCCCAGCTACTCAGAGGCTCAATTAGGAGAATCGCTTAAACCCAGGAGGTGGAGGTGGCTGTCGGCATAGATTGCACAACAACACTCCAGCCTGGGCAACAGAGTGAGACTGTTTCAAAACAAAACCAAAAACCAAAAAAAACAAACAAACCTAAAAAACCTTCCAAGGACAAGCTGGCTCTTTTGTTAGGGATACTATTTAAAATAAAAATATTTTAAATATTAATAACAGCTCTTAAAGCTGGTGACTTGAAGTTAAAACCAATGCTAACTTATTTCAAAAAATGCTTGGACCCTTAAAAGTTGCGCTTACTCCATCTTCCTGTGCTCTATAAATAGAAAAATGAAACCTTTACAACATATTTTACAGAATATTTTCAGTATATTGGGACCTATTGCTCAGAAAAAAAGAATAGTACTGTTGATTGACAATGTGTCTCATCACTGAAGAGCTCGATGTTACCTATATTTACACCGTTTATTAATGTTGTTCTCATTTCTGCTACCACATCATCCATTCTGCAGTTTTTGGTTCAAGGTGTAATTTCTACTTTTAAAGTTCCTTATTTCAGAAATGCATTTCTTAAGGCTATAGCTGCCACAGATCATGATTCCTCTAATGGATCTGCGCTAAGTCAATTGAAAACCTTCTGGAAAGGATTTACCATTTTAGATGCCAGTTAGCACATTTATGATTCATGAGGGGTGGTCAAAATATCAACATTAAAAGGAGTTAGAAGTAAATTGATTCTAACTCTCATGGATGACTTTGTGGGGTTCAAGATTTTAGCTGAGGAAATAACTGGAAATGTGCTAAAAATAGTAAGAAAACTAGAACTAGAAGTGGAGCCTGAAGATGTGACTGAATGGCTGCCATCTCACTATAAAACGTTAACAAATGAGGTGTTGCTTCTAATGGATAAGCAAAGAAAGTAGTTTATTGAGGTAAAATCTACTCCTGATGAAGGTACTGTGAACATTTTTGAAATTGCAACAAAGAATTTAATTGATAAAGCAAAGACAGAGTTGGAGAGAATTGACTGCAATTTTGAAACTTCTACTGTAAGTAAAATGCAAACAGCATTGCATGCTAGAGAAACCTCTTGTGAAAGGAAGCATGGGTTGATGTGGCAAACATCATATTACTTGAAGAAATTGCCACAACCTCTCCAACCTTCAGCAATCACCACCTTCATCAATTAGAAGCCACCAACAGTGAGGCATGGCCAGCAAAAAGATTGTAACTTACTGAAGATTCACATGATTTTTAGCATATTTTTGGCAATGAGGTATTATTTAAAATCAAGATATGTACACTATTTTTTAAATATAATGCCGTCTCACACTATGCTATAGTATAAATACCTTTCACATACATTGGGAAACAAACAACAAAAAAACTTCGTGTGACTCACTTTATTGCAGTCGTTATAAACTAAACCTGCAATATCTACAAGGTATGCTTAGGTATGCTTGCATTGTTTTACCAAAAAAATTCATTTTAGAAGTAAATTAATTATCCAAAAAATATAATGAAGTCTGTAGATAGATATTACATTTCAATAATCATTCCAGGGATGGTAGTCGACACACCACTGGCTATTTTTTTTTTTTAATCTTATGAGCTCCATAAAGGGCAACCTTTGTTTAATAGCACCTTTTGACATTTACTACCCATCTTCTGACATTTTTCTTTAATTTATGAAGTCATGAGTGCATCATCTCTTTTCTTAAGCATGTTATCACTAATATTCTAACTTGCTTTTGTTTTCCTTGCTTTAAATGAGCCAGCTTTTAATACAATATCCTTAAATAATGAAGACAAAATTTGCATCTGCCTAGCTATTATTTCTAATAATGGCAGAAAGCTTTCCTGTTTAGTGAGAGGAAAGCTACAGGTTAAAAAATTAAATTTAAAAATAATAACATAAATTATTATGTGCTTGCATATTCTTGTATGTGTAGGTACATTCAGGTATGTGATTTTGTGATGGGATAACAAGTAAAGCCAATGTTTTGAATTTTCAATTACTTGAATGATAAGGTGATAAAACATCTTTGATTCTTTTTATTTTTAACTCTTTATTTCTTTATTTTTATATAACAGAATAACTCATGGCATTTTAGCTAAACACTTGCTTTTAGCATAATAATTTAGCTACTGTATTTAGCACTTTCAATTCTCTTCTTCTCTTGATTATCTTTATTACTCAGCTGACATGTCCTTTATAATAATTTCTCTGTTCCTTTTATGTTTTGCAGTCATCTCTATATTCATTCATCATAAGGCAAAAATTCAGAATATCAATACATAAAGAAAAAACATTTTTATTTTTAATAGAAACTAATTAAACTTAATAAAACTGTCTAAAACATTTTCTGCCCTCCTTTTTAAAAAATAAATTTAGTTGTGTATATTTAAAGTATATGACATGATGTTATGGAATACATATAAATGATAAAATTTTAACTATATCAAAGCAAATTAATATATCCATCCTCTCACATTTTTTGTGGATGTGGTAGAAGCAGATAAAATTTTATTTAGCAATCATCTTGAATACAGTACAATATTAATAACTTTAGTCTTCATGTTGTACATTAGATCTCCAGGCCTGTTTATCCTGCATATGTACCACTTAGTATCTTTTGAGCATCATCTTCTCATTTTCATTTTCCCATTTTGCTACCCACAATTACTATTTTATTCTCTATCTCCGTATATTTGATCTTCTTTGAGCACAATGAAACGAAGCTAGAAATTAATGAGAAATTTTGGAAACACTACAAATGCATAGAAAGTAAGCAATATGCTCCTGAATGACCAGGGAGTCAATGAAGAAAATTAAAATAAAATTAAAATATTTATTGAAACAAATGATGATGAAAAAGCAACATACCAAAACCTGTGGGATATTGAAAAGCAGTTCTAAGAGGGAATTTTCTAGGTATAAGTGCTTACCTCTGAAAAGAACAGAAACTTCACATGTACAATCTAACAATGCATCTTTAAAAAACTAATAGAGCAAGTGCAAACAAAACTCAAAATTAGTAGAAGGAAAGTAGTAATAAAGATCAGAGCAAAAATAAAATAGAAATGAAAAATGTAAAATATTAATAAAACAAAATTTTTTTTAACAGATGTTAAAACTGACAAACCTTTAAACTCACTAAGAAAACAAGAGATAATTCAGATAAATAAAATCAGAAATGAAAAGGGAAACCCTAAATACTGATGTAGCAGAAATTCTAAGGACCATTAGTGGCTACTATGAGCAACTATATGCCAAAAAATTGGAAATATAGAAGAAATAGACAAATTCCTAGATACATACAACCCAGCAAGATTGAACCAGGAAAAAAAAATCCTTATCTGAATGGACTAATAACAATAATACAAGTCCTAATAAAAAGTCTCCCAGTAAAAAGCAAACAAAGGAACGAAAAATAGTACCTAATGGCCACACTACTTAATTCTACCAAACATTAAAAGAAAATTAATACCAATCCCACTCAAATTGTTACAAAAAAATAGCAGAGGAAGGAATATTTCAAAACTCATTCCACAAGGCCAGTAGTATCCAGATACCCAAATAAGATAAAATCATATCAAAAAAATAAAATGACAGGCTAATTTGTCTGATGAATATTAATGCAAAAATCATCAACAAAACACTAGTAAACAGAATTAAACAATACATTAGAAAGATTACTAAACATGACCAAGTGGGATTTATCCCTGAAATGCAAGGATGGCAAATCAATCAATGTGATACATTGAATCAACAGAATGAAAAAATAAAAGTTATATGACTATTTCAATTGATTCTGAGAAAGTATTTAATAATATTCAACATCCTTTCATGATAAAAATCCTCAAAAAACTGTGGGCAGAAGGAGCATACCTCAACATAATAAAAGCCATGTATTACAGACCCACAGATCATACCATACTAAATGGGAAAAACCTGAAAGCCTTTACATTAAGATCTGGAAAATGACAAGCATGCCCACTGTCACCGCTGTTATTCAACACAGTACTGGAAGTCTTGCCTAGAGCAATCAGACAAGAGGAAGATATAAAGGGCATCCAAATTGGAAAGGAAAATAAAATTATTCATTTGTAGATGTTAAAATCTTATATTTAGAAACCTAAGACTCCACAAGAAAATTATTATAACTGATAAATTCAGTAAAGTTGCAGACTACAAAATCAACATACAAAAGTCAATAGCATTTCTATATGCCAAATGTGAATAACGTGAAAAAAAAATCTCATTTACAATAGCCATACATAAAATTAAATGCCTAGGGATTAGCCTAACCAAAGAAGTGAAATATTTCTATAATGAAAATAATAAAATACCAAGAAAAGAAATTAAGAGGACACAAAAATGAAAAAAATATTTTATGTTCATGTATTGGAAGAATTAATATTGTTGAAATGTTTATATTACCCAAAGAAATCTACAGATTCAATGCAGTGCTTATGAAAATGCCAATGACAGTTTTTACAGACGTTGAAAACACAATCCTAAAATTTTTATGGAACCACAAGAAACCCAGAGTAGCCAATGCTATCCTGAGCAAAAAGAACAAAAGTGGAGAAATCATAGGAGCTGACTCATACTACAGAGCTATGATAACCAACACAGCATGGTATTGGCATGACAACAGACACAAAGACCAACAGTACAAAATCAAGAATGCAGAAACAAATCCACACACCTAGAGTGAATTCATTTTTGGCAAAGTGCCACTGGGGGAAAAAAAAATCTCTTCAAATAAATGGTACCAGGAAAACCAAATATCCATATCCAGAAGAGTGAAATTAGATCCCAATCTCTTGCCGTATGCTAAAATCAAATCAAAGTGGATTGAAGACATAAGTCTAATATCTCAGACCATTAAACTACTTCAATAAAATCTTGGGGAAAATCTGCAGGACATTAGTCTGGGCAAAAATTATTGAGTAATACTTCACAAGCACAGACAACCACAGGAAAAATGGACAAATACACAACAAGTTAAAAAGCTTCTTTACAGCAAAGGAAACAATTAACAAAGTGAAAGGACAGTCCACAGAATGAGAGAAAATATTCCCAAGCTACCCATTTGACAACGGATTAATAACCAGAATATACAGGAAGCTCAAACAACTCCTTAATGAAAACAAATCTGATAATCCAATTGAAAGATAGGCAAAAGATTTGAATAGACATTTCTTAAAAGAAGACATACAAATGGAACACAGGCATATGAAAAGGGGCTTAAAATTATTGATGAACAGAGAGATTCAAATCAAAGTTAAAATGATGTGTTACACTATTTAAAATGGCTTATATCAAAAAGACAATAGCAAATGCTGGAGAGAATGTGAAAAGGGAACCCTCATACACTGTTGGTGGGAATGTAAATTAGTACAATCACTATTAAGAACAGTTTGGGGGTACCTGAAAAAACTAAAAATAGAGCTACCATGTGATCTAGCAATCCTATAGCTTTGCATACACCCAAAAGGAAGAAAATCAGTGTACCAAAGAGACATCAACACTTCCATGTTTGTTGCAACATTGTAAACAATAACTAAGATTTGAAAGCAAACCAAGTGTCCATAACCAGATGAATGGATAAAGAAAATGTGATACATATACACAGTGGAGTACCACTCAGCCATAAAAAAAAATAAGCTCCATGCATTGGCAACAACAGGTTGGAACTGGAGATCATTATGTTTGTGAAATACGCGAGGCACAGAAAGACAAACATCACATGTTTTCACTTATTTGTGGCACCTAAAAATTAAAACAATTGAACTTATTGACATAGAGAGCAGAAGGATAATTACCAGAGACTGAGAAGCATAGTGTATTGCTGGGGGAGGTAGGGTTAGAAAGAAAGAATTAGACTTACTATTTGATAGCACAACAGGGTGACTATAGCAATAATTATAAATTTTAAAATAAATTAAAGAGTATAGTTGGATTGTTTGCAGTTTAATAGATAATTACTTGAGTGGATGAATACCCCATTATTCATATTGTACTTATTATGCATTGCAAACCTGTATCAAAACACCTCATGGACACTATAAATATACACACCTACCTTGTACCCACAAAAAATGAAAATGAAAATTGAAACATTTAAAAAGAAAATATGTATTTATGTAATTTTACATCGCCTAAATCAGACCCCAATCACTATTAAAGTTATTAATTTAATCTGTCTATTTGTCCTGGTTATAGAACAATAATTTGTTATACATTAAATTCTGAGAATATTTTTTGTTCATAGAAAATTAGTCTTCAAATAGTTACTGAATATATCTTAGATCCCATATTATTCAAACAAAACCTTAAAATTTTATTGTTTTTATTTAAATGAAAGATGGCACTGAAACTAGATAATGCTCTTTCTCTCTTGTCTCTTCGTTCAAAACATTCATATCTATTAGTGGCCAGTAAACCTCAGAACAATCCCTTTTGTAGTTTAGTCTTCTTCCTAGTCTTTTTTTTTCTTTTCTTTTTTTTGTGCTTTAGGTTCTGGGGTACATGTGCAGATCATTCAGGATTGCAGCATAGGTACAAACATAGCAAGGTGATTTACTGCCTCCATCCCCCTATCACCTATATCTGGCATTTCTCCCCATGTTATCCCTCCCAAACTTCCCCACCTCCCCTGCCCCCCAAAAACCTTCCCCAACAGACCCCAGTGTATGATACTCCCGTCCCTGTGTCCATGTGTTCTCATTGTTCAACACCCGCCTATGGGTGAAAATATGCAGTGTTTGATTTTTTGTTCTTGTATCCGTTTGCTGAGAAGGATGGTTTCCAGATTCACCCATTTCCCTATAAAGGACAGGAAATCATCATTTTTATGGCTGCATAGTATTCCATGGTGAATATGTGCCACATTTTCCCTGTCCAGTCTATCATTGATGGCCATTTGGGTTGGTTCCAGGTCTTTGCTATTGGAAATAGTGCCACGATCAACATGTGTGCATGTATCTTTAAAACAGAACAATTTATATTTCTTTGGGTATATACCTAGTAATCGGATTGCTGGGTCAAATGGAATTTTTATTTCTAGATCCTTCAGTAGTCACCACACTGTCTTCTACAATGGTTGAAGTAATTTACACTCCTACTAACAGTGTAAAAGTGTTCCTATTTCTCCATATCCTCTCCAGCATCTGTTGTCTTCATATTCTTTAATGATCGCTGTTCTAACTGGCGTGAGATGGTATTGCAATGTAATTTTGATTTGCATTTCTCTAATAACCAGTGATAGTAAGCATTTTTCCATATGTTGGCCTCATCTATGTCTTCTTTGAAATGTATCTTTTCATATCCTTCACCCACTTTTGAATGGGTTTGTTCTTTTTTTTCTTGTAAATATGTTTTAGTTCTTTGTAGATTGTGGATATTAGCCCTTTGTCAGATGGGTAGATTGCCAAATTGTTTTTCGATTCTGTTGGTTTCTGGTTCACTCTAGTGATTGTTTCTTTTGCAGTACAGCAGCTCTGGAGTTTAGTAAGATCGACTTTGTCTATTTTGGCTTTTGTTGCCATTGCTTTTGGTGTTATAGTCATCAAGTTCTTGCCTATGCTTATGTCCTGAATGGTTTTGCTTAGGATTTCTTCTAGGGATTTTATGGTGTTAAGTCTTATGTTTAAATCTTTAATCCATCTGGAGTTAATTTCATGTAAGCTGTCAGGAAATGATCCAGTTTCTGCTTCTGCACATGGCTAGCCAGTTTTCTCAACAATATATATTAAACAGGGACTCCTTTCCCCATTGCTTGTTTTTGTCACGTTTGTCAAAGATCAGATGGTTGTAGATGTGTGGCATTGCCTCTGAGGCCTCTGCTCTGTTCCATTGGTCTATATCTCTGTTTTGGTACCAGTACCATGCTTTTTTGATTACTTTAGCCTTGTAGTATAGTTTGAAGTCAGGTAGTGTGATACCTCCAGCTTTGTTCTTTTTGCTTAGGATTGTCTTGGCTATACATTCTCTCTTTTGGTTCCATATGAAGTTTAAGTTGTTTTTTTTTTTCCAGTTCTGTGATGAAAGTCATTGGTAACTTGATGGGGATAGTGTTCAATCTGTAAATTACTTAGGGGAGTATGGCCATTTTCATGACATTGATTTTTCCTAACCATGAGTATGGAATGTTTTTCCATCTTTTTGTGTTCTCTCTTATTTCCTTCAGCAGTGGTTCATAGTTCTCCTTGAAGAGGTCCCTTAGATCTTTTGTCAGTTGTATTCCTAGGTATTTTATTATCTTTGTCACAATTGTGAGTGGGAGTTCACTCTCTATTTGGCTGTTAGTCTGTTATTGGTGTATAGAAATGCCTGTGATTTTTGCACATTGATTTTGTATTCTGAGACTTTGCTGTAGTTGCTTATGAGTTTCAGGAGATTTTGGGCTGAGATGATAGCGTCTTCTAAATATACAATCATGTCATCTGCACATAGAAACAATTTGACTTCCTCTTTCCTAATTGAATACCCTTTATTTCTTTTTCTTGCCTGATTGCTCTGGCTGAAACTTTCAATACTATATTGAATAGGAGTGGTGACAGAGGGCATCCTTGTCTATTGCCAGATTTCAAAGGGAATGCTTCCAGTTTTTGCCCATTTAGTATGATATTGGCTGTGGATTTGTCATAAATTGCATTTATTATTTTGAGATATGTTCCATCAATACCTAGTTTATTGAGAGTTTTTAGCATAAAGTTTTTGAATATTGTTGAAGCCTTCTCTGCATCTATTGAGATACTCATGTGTTTTTTGTCTTTGGTTCTGTTTATGTGGTGGATTGTGTTTATAGACTTGCATATGTTGAACCAGCCTTGCATTTCTGGGATGAAATGGACTTTGTCGTGATGGATAAGCTTTTTGATGTGCTGTAGCAATCGGTTTGCCAGTCTTTTATTGAATATGTTTGCATCTGTGTTCATCATGAGTATTGGCCTGAAGTTTTCTTTTTTTGTTGAGTCTCTGCTGGGTGTTGGTATCAGGATTACCTTGGTCTCGTAAAATGATTTGGGAAGGATTCCCTCTTTTTGAATTGTTTGGAATAGTTTCACAAGGAATGGTACCAGCTCCTCTTTGTATGTCCGGTAGAATTTGGCTGTGAACCCATACAGACTTGGACTTTTTTTGATTGGCAGGCTATTAATTGCTGCCTCAACTTTAGACCTTTTTATTGGTCTACTCAGGGTTTCAACATCTTTCTGGTTTAGTCTTGAGAGGGTGCAAGTGTCCAGCAATTTATCCATTTCTTCCAGGTTTACTGGTTTATGTGCATAGAGGTCTTTGTAGTAATCTCCAATGGTAGTTTGCATTTCTGTGGAATCAGTAGTGATATCTCCTTTACTGTTTTGTATTGCATCTATTCGATTCTTCTCCCTTTTCTTTTTTATTAATCTGGCTAGCAGTCTGTCTATTTTGTTGATCTTTTCAAACCACCAGTTCCTGGATTAATTGATTTTTTGAGGGTTTTTTGTGTCTCTATCTCCTTCAGTTCTGCTCTGATCTTAATTATTTCTTGTCTTCTACTAACTTTTGAGTTTTTTGTTTTTTTTTTTTTTTTTGGTCTTGCTCCTCTAGCTCTTTCAATTTTGACAACCAGGTGTCAATTTTAGATCTTTCCTCGCTTTTCATCTGGGCAGTTGTTGCTATAAATTTCCCTCTAGACACTGCTTTAAATGTGTCCCAGAGACTGTGGTACATTGTGTCTTTGTTCTCATTGTTTTCGAAGAACATCTTTATTTCTGCCTTCATTTCATTGTTTATACAGTCGACGTTCAGGAATCAGTTGTTCAGTTTCCATTAGGTTGTGAGGTTCTGAGTGAGTTTCTTAATCCTGAGTTCTAATTTGATTGCACTGTGGTCTGAGAGTTTGTTTATGATTTCCGTTCTTTTGCCTTTGCTGAGGAGTGATTTACTTCCAATTATGTGGTCAATTTTAGAATAAATGTGATGTGGTGCTGAGAGGAATGTATATTCTGTGGATTTGGGGTGGAGAGTTCTGTAGATGTCTATTAGGTTTGCTTGGTGCAGATCTGAGTTCAAGTCCTGGATATGCTTGTTAATTTTCTGTCTTGTTGATCTGTCTAATATTGACAGTGGAGTGTTAAAGTCTCCCACTATATTGTGTGGGAGTCCAGGTCTCTTTGTAGGACTTTAAGAACTTGCTTTATGTATCTGGGTGATCCTGTATTTGGTGCATATATATTTAGGATTGTTAGCTCTTCTTGTTGCATTGATTCTTTTACCATTATGTAATGCCCTTTTCTGTCTCTTTTGATCTTTGTTGGTTTAAAGTCCATTTTATCAGAGACTAGGATTGCAACTTCTGGGTTTTTTTGTTTGTTTGTTTGTTTGCTCTCCATTTGTTTGGTAAATCTTCCTCCATCCCTTTACTTTGAGCCTATGTGTGTCATTGCACATGAGATGCAGTTCCTGAATACAGTACACTGATGGGTCTTGACAATTTCTCCAATTTGCCAGTCTGTGTCTTTTGATTCAGGTATTTAACACATTTACATTTAGGGTTATTATTGTTATGTGTGAATTTGATCCTGCCATTTTGATGCTAGCTGGTTGTTTTGCCTGTTAGTTGATTCAGTTTCTTCATTGTGTTGATGCTCTTTACCATTTGGTATATTTTTGGAGTGACTGGTACTGGTTGTTCCTTTCCATGTTTAGTGCTCCTTTCAGGAGCTCTGTAAGGCAGGCCTGTGTTTACAAAATCTCTCAGCAATTGCTTGTCCATAAAGGATTTCATTTCCCCTTTGCTTATGAAGCTTAGAATAGCTGTCTATGAAATTCTAGGTGAAAAGTTATTTTCTTAAAGGATGTAGACTAGTGGCCCCCACTATCGTTTCGCTTGGCAGGATTCTGCTAAGAGATCTGCTGTGAGTCTGATGGGTTTCCCTCTGTGGGTAACCAGACCTTTGTCTCTGGCTGCCCTTAGCATTTTTGTCTTCATTTCAACCCTGGTGAAATTTATGCTATTTATTTCACTGGAGATTTTTCCATTCATCTCCTGTATCTCTTCTTTTTTTTTTTTTTTTTTAATTTGTATTTCTTTCAGTTGTGCTTTACCCTTTTTGGTACCTCTTGATTGACTTAATAGTTCATCTTCTGAATTCTTTTCTGGCAATTCAGAGATTTTGTCTTGGTTTAGATCCATTGCTGCTGAGCTAGTGAGATTTAGGGGGATGTTATAAAACATTGTTTGGTCATATTAACAGAACTTTTTTTCTGATTACTTCTCATTTGGGTAGACTAAGTCAAAGGGAAGATCTGAGACTCAAGCGCTGTCGTTCAGATTCTTTTGTCCCTTGGGATGTTCCCTTGATGTGGTGATCTCCCCTCTCCCCTAGGAATGAGACTTCTTGAAAGCTAAACTTCAGTGATTTTCATTTCTCGTCTGGATCTAGCCACCCAGCAGAGCTACTAGGCTCTAGGCTGGTACTGAGGAGTGTCTGCCAAGAGTCCTGTGGTATAATTCATCTTCAGATCTTTCAGCCATGGTTACCAGCCCTGCCTCAGTGGCGGTACCAGGGGAGTGAAGTGGACTCTGTGAGGGTCCTTGGATATAATTTAGTTGTGTGTTGGTTTGCCTCCAGCCAAAAGGTGGCTCTTTCTAGAGCATATTAGCTGTGATTATATAGGGGAGATACAAGCTTCCCTAGGTTCAGGCAGTGGGAGGGGCCATAGAGCTCCCAAGGGATTATGTCCTTTGGCTTTAGCTACCAAAGTGGGTAGAAAATGATCATTAGGTGAGGGTTAGACATGTCTGAGTTTAGACTCTCCTTGGGCAGGGCTTGCTGAAGCTGCTATGGGGGATGGAGGTGTGGTTTTCAGACCCATGGAGATGTTTCCAGGTAAATTATTGCTTCCTGTCCTGCATCACTCAGGTCACTAGTGAAGTGGGGGAAGCCAGTGGCCACAGGCCTCACCCAGTTCCCATGGAGCCTGCAGCCAGGACCAGTCTCACTTACACTATGCCCACCAACAACAACATTGAGCTTATTTCCATGTAGCTAGTGAGCAGAGCTGAGAACTTGCTTCAGGCTAGTTCCAACTAGAAAGCAAGCAGTCTCACAGTTCCTTGGCTATCCTATGGAGGCTGCAGTGGGAAACCACCTCCTCCAAAGAGTGTTTATTTTCTCAGCTTTCTTGGTATGTTCCTGTGGTCGTTTTTGGAGCAAAAGTTTATCATATGAGTTTTCAAGGCTGCTCTGTCTATCTGAGTGGGAGCTGCAAGTTAGTCTTGCCTCCTATCTGCCATTTTCCACGATAGTCAAGATTTCATTGATAATTCCTGAGGTTCCAATATTGCTTTTATTTTAAGGAACTCAAAATGTTTTATATTCTCAGATTTCTCAAAATTGTTTGAGATTTTTAAATACTAGAAAGTTAAAGAAGTTTAAGGTGAGATAAGTTGAGTCCTCTATTATTAAAAACAAATTATATAAATTATAATTTAATAATTATTTTATTATTAAACGATTATTTTAAAATACTGTTATTAACTCAACAAAATTTTATCAAGCGCCTGTTATGTGTTAGGCAATTTTCTATGTGAGAGAAAAAAATGGTTAAATACTTTGACACACATCTCTACCTTAAATTGATTGTAGATGCTAAATAAATAGGAAATACAATAAATAATTCATTTGATTTTATAATTTCTAGAGTTCCCTGTTTATTGACTTTCCTCCAAAAAGCTAATTATACTTTTATTTTCAGTCTTCAAAATTATTAACGAAACATACTAAAATAAATAAGTTACACAGAAAAATTAATGGTGAAAACCATGACCTATGGAATTAATAAAATTATTCACATGCAAACTTTAAATTTAATGACAGAAAATGATGTTCTCACATTTTAGATACTTTATCTATAAGCCTTTTTCAATAAAAGATTGATTCACTCTATAAAACTATAGCAGAAAATATATATTTCTTAATTAATTTAATACTTTTGTTTCACTTATAACATTTTATGTCTTGATTCCCTTTATATCCTAGATTCCATATTTTAATTACTGAGTTTAAAATAAATATTTTTCATTCACATGAAGGGAAGTATTGTGTAAGATTGAAATTATGTTTAAACTGGACAAACTTGATGGCATCTGGATATTCTTTTTACACATGGCTTGTAGAATCTTCTATAATTATTCAAATAAGAATTCTTCCCATTTGAATATGTATAGTGGAAATTAAACTGAAATTTAGAAGACTTAAGGTAAAACATGAAACTTTAGGAACTCATGTTATACTGGCCTTGGCTTTTGTTCTGTTACATAAAATAATTAGTGTAGACAATATGTAAAATCGTTTTGAGATTCAAACCCCTCAAGCTATTCTGGTGAAGTCACTCAAAATCTAGGCATTCTGTATGGGAATACCATAAGTATGAGAGCATAATCTTGAAATCCACAAAATACATGCTAAATTTAAAAGCTGCTTCCTTAAGCAATGTACAGAAGCAGAAACCAAGGTGCTTGAAAGGAAGACTTGCTTGGATTCAGTGATTACAAAAGAATCCAAAGACCGCAGAAAACAGAACTACTATTGAGTTAATCCACAACTTTGGGCTTATCGAATGCCATCTAAAGTTCTGAAATCTCACTGAAGGTCTAGTGTATCTTTCTGCAAAGGTTTATTAATCAAAGTTTTATCTTGATTCTGAGTCAAAGCTATGATATGTTCTTGTTCTTACTGCTTTCCAAAATCCAATTTTTCACACTCTCATTGGACATCAAGCCTGGTTACTGATGCAGTATTTTCAAATGAGATATATTCAAGAGAAAGTTGTTTTTGCTTATAAATTTACGAATCTACTATAAAGTTGTCTTTATGATGGTTTTATTTGTCAACAGGATCTGATAGTTCAAAATAAACTGAAAAATATCCAAATACAATGACAAATGATTGGAGATTCAAATCCAGATTATATGTACTCCATAAACATGTACATCAATTAAGTACACATAATAATCATTTTTAAGAAAGAAAAAAATACATATTTAGAGAAAAAAGATGCTGTTTAGTGGAAAATAATCCTATAAAATTATGGACTTTGGTAATGAAATAATATTTTTTGTTTACTGTCAGAAAAAAATTGACAGATTTTGGAGTAGTTCAAAAAAGTATTTGGTGCATTTTATTTGAAAACTACATGCTTTCAAGGGTACCTAGAAACAGTCTGGATTATGTGCACCCTTCATTGTCTTTGATCTAACTCACAACTGTAACTTGAGAAAAAAATGAAAATAATGTTATGTCTACAGAAAAGCTAATTAGATGTGTCCAGTCTAGTATTTTGCTTGTACCTATGTACATGTTCATGTGAATATTTTTTTTACTGCCAACCTATGTGTGATATTTTAATTTTTCTTTGGCCAGTAGTAATATGTAATCTCATATGGATTCCCTCTTTAATGAGTTAACTAATATATTTTACAGTGTTTATTGTACACTGTTATGACTCATTGTTTTAGCATTTTACCATTTTTATCTTTAACAGTATTCAAGCATTTGTGTTTACAAAAGTCAGATCAGTTACTGTAATAAATATTTACTTTCTCCTTCATTTAAAAAAAACTTGAAGGTTCAGAAAAGTACTAATCACTTGACAACATCTTACATATATGTTGATTTGCTTTGTGAAAATACAATTTTTACACACACTCTTTTACTTTATATTTCAGGTATAACTTATATGACTTATATATTCTATAAAATATGTTAATAGCAAACATGTCTGATGGCCTTCAGGCACGATACACTTATAATTATACACTTTCTTTATCTAAAATGTCTAAAAAATCAAATTTAAAAATATTTCAGATAGTTTTTCTTATAACATTAATAATTTAAAAATGGAGAACATATTTTAAGAAATAAATATGGTTTTCTTTATATTTTGGGTGAGAATACAGTCTTCAATTATTTATAATCATCCTATTGCTGTCTGGTTTTCAGTTATGATGTGACATGCCTAAATAAAAAATCCTTGGCTTTATGCCTGAAACTAATTTACTTATATTTACTAGAAAGGCTGCTCTCAATTCCTAAATCTGCTCTAGTTCAAAATAAATATGCAAGGCATCACAGAAAAAAAACTCAAATTGATTTTATTAGCTTGAGTCTATCCACAAGCATATAAACAAGGAAAATTTTCTTTTAAATTATTGATGACCTGCTTTATCCTCTACTAATTCTTTTCAATGGAGAAGTAAACATTAATGTAAAAGACTATAAAAATGGTTAATGAAGTCAGAACCATTGATCTGGTAGCTACTTTCCCTATGTAAGACTAAATTATGCATAATTTATAACTTTGGGTTCATTGTATTTCCTTAATTTATAAATAGGCATTAAAATATGTTTTAACAATTTAGATATACTGGGTATCTTCTTTATTATTTTGTTTTGTTTTTCTGCATTTGCATGTGGAAACAATGTATAATAGTTTTTAATATCCATTGTAACCTCATAAAATATTTTTATAATTAGAAGTGTTTAATTCACTAGTAGCAAATAGGCGTTTTTCTATGTCTAATCATAAGAAAAATGTATTTGAACAAAGTCGTTTCTTACAGCATAATAGAATTAAATATGCATTTCTATTCTTTGTTCTTTATATAGAATTAGTCTGTGAGCTTCAAAACTGTCATGGCAAAATAAAAAATTTTACTACTTTATATTGACAGAAAACATGAAGATTACTTGTTTCGTTGCTTCTTATGGCTTAGAAAAAGTAATACATACATGTAAAAATTGATATCTATGGTTATATTGTACTTTGAGAAGAGATACTTTAAGAGGATTTAAAGTTAATGATATAGACAGGTAAAAGAATATGAATGTCCTAATATGAAACAAGGATATTTCTTTCTTCTTTTGCATTGTGAAAATTGAATGCAAAATTTTCTCCATACTCCTAGGAGATTTTCAAAATTAAGCCTTCTACAAACTGTAGTTTTTTAGCTGTATGTAATAAATTTACCTATTATTGGAACTTTGATCAGACTCTGGGGAAGCTATTCAAGAAGTGAGGCAGCTAATGACTTAGGATTAGCCAGGTAAATGGTTTGGCCAAAACATGACCACAAGAAAAATACAAAAACCCCAAGCTTAAAGTTTCTGTGGAAAACAGAAGAAATTATCACTGACCATGAACAAAGCTATGAAATTGTCACTAAGTGCCTAGCTGCCATGGATATAAAAACTCTACACGATCTGTAAAACAAGGACTAAACCAATACGGCCACCCAATGGCATGTGAAAATGACATTTACCATTCATCAATTACCACCTCCAGTTTGATGGGAGGAATAACTTTTATCTATAACTGCAAACGTTTTCTAGTTGGAGATTTATTTGAAGAACTACCTATATGATGACTGGGAATGTTTATAAGCCATCCTCCCCTTCTCCCCTCCCTGAGAAAAAAAGATAGTCCACTAATACCAGTTGAATAAGTAAAGAAGCCACTTAGGAAAAAATCCAAATAATTTTGAGATTCCCTAAATTAAAAGACAGTTATTGGTGACACCAAGTTAAAAATAGAATACATAGAATACACGTAATCTATCTGAATAGACATAGTCTTGGTGAATTAGTATCTCCTGTTTCACAGTATCTGAAGAAACACTATGAAAACTAAAGATAATACACAAATAATATATATACAAACACACTGTAGTTACATTTGCTTGGTATTTTGGGGTGACTTTTAGTCCCACTCTCTGAAGGCTGTTTAGGACAGGACCTGTTTTCTTTTTACACTCCCACACTATAACACATAAATAAAGGGCCAGGCATGGTGGCTCATGCCTGTAATCCCAGCACTTTGGGAGGTGGATCTGGGCAGATCACCTGAGGTCAAGAGTTTGAGACCAGCCTGGTCAACATGGTGAAACCCTTTCTATACTAAAAATACAAAAATTAGCTTTGTGTGGTGGTGGGTACCCATAATCCCCGTTACTCAAGAGGCTGAGGCTGAGGCAGGAGAATTGTTTGAACCCAGGAGATGGAGGTTGCAGCGAGCCAAGATCATGCCATTGCAATAGCCTGGACAACAAGAGTGACACTCCATCTCCCAAAAACAAACAAAAAAGAAGGTCATCCAATAATCCTTCTCAGTAAGAAATTTCAGCCATTTATTTTCTTCTTATTTATTTCTTTTCAAGAGAACAGTAATGAGGGAAGACATTACATTAATTCAGCTACATTATTGGGTACTATGTCTCTAACCTAGAAACATTTCAACATGTATTTTTTTTAACAGCTCTCTTTAGATATAATCAATATACTAAGAACTTCACATTTTTAATGTGTACAATTTGATGTTTGGACATATGCAAATACCTGTGATACCATCACTACAATCAAACATGTAATACATCTAACACCTCCAAGATTTCCTTGTCTTCTTCTGTTTTTTTTATCTGTTTGTTTTGGTGTTGAGAAATGTTAACACAAAACGTATGTTCTTAACAAATTCTGAAGTGCACGATATTGTATCGTTAATACGGGTACTATGTTAATATAGGTTGTATGACTAGAACCTATTCATTATGAATTACTGAAGCCTTATACCCATTAAACAGCAAACCCCCCAATTTCTCCACTCTTCCATCTCAGACAACCACTATAATCTGGTTCTATGAGTCAGAAAATTATTCATACTTCATATGCATGGAATAATATTTGTTCTTCTGTAACAAGCTAATTTCACTTAGCAGATATTTCTCCAAACAAGGCATACAAGTGACCCAGAAGTTTATGAAAATATGCTCAACATCATTAATAATAGGGAAATACACATCAAAAATAAAATGAAATATAATCTCAAACCTATTCAGAGAGCTATTATCAATTTTAAAATAGATAAGTGTTGGCAAGGACATGTCAAACTGGAACTGTTATATACTGTTGGTGAGGATGGAAAATGGTGCAGTTGCTATGGAAAACAGTATAAAAATTTCTCAAAAAATTAAAAATAGAACAACCATGTGATTCAGTAGTCTCATTTCTTAATATGTTTAAAAGGATGGAAGTCAAAATTCCATGTTTATATTAGCATTGTTCACAACAGCCAAGAAAGGAAAACAACTCACGTGACCATTGATGGATAAATGGATAAATGAAAATTGTTATATATGTACAATTGAATATTATTTAGCCTTAAACACACACACACACACACACACACACACACACACACACACACACACACACAGTAAATCTTGCTATTTGTGATAACATGGGTGAATCTGGATGATGTTATTTTAAGTAAAATTAGCCAATATGTGTTTTGTGTTATTTATCATTTGTTTAAATAATTGTGTGCTCTTCTCTTCTTCCTGCCACCATATATTAAGTATGCATTTATTTTAATTAAGTTAAGATATATAATGACATACATTTAAAACTACAATGTGATGTTTTACATATGTATACATTATGAAAATGTATACCACAGTTTAGCTGATTAACATACCTGTTACTCACATACCTTTTTTTTGAGGGGGAGGGTACAGGTGAAAATACTTAATATCTACATTGTTAGCAAGTTTAAATTGTATAATATATTACTGTTAACTAAAGTCACCAAGCTGCACATTAAGTCTTCAGAATATATTCATCTTATAAATGCACATCTGTACTCTTTGACCAACTTCTCATCCTTTTTTTTTTTTTGCCCCTTGTCCCATGGGAACCAACCTCTACTCTCTATGATTCTGACTTTTTTTTTAATAAGAAAAATCAACTTTATTAACATGTAATTTATAAACAGTAAAACAAATCCATTTTAAGTATAGGTTGATGAGTTTTGACAATTGTATAACCCAGAACACCCCCAATCAAGATATAAAACATTTCCACCTTTTTTTTCTTTTTGTTTTGTTTTGTTTTGAGAGGGAGTCTTGCTTTGTTGCCCTGGCTGGAGTGCAGCGGTGTGATCTCAGCTCACTGCAACCCCCGACTCCCAGGTTCAAGCTATTCTCGTGCCTCAGCCTCCTGAGTAGCTGGGATTATAGGCGCATGCCACCACACCTGGCTAATTTTTGCATTTTTCGTAGAGATGGGGTTTTGCCATGTTGGCCAGGCTGATCTGAAATATTTCATATATAATTAATATCATGTAGTATTTGTTTTACAGTACTTGGTTTATTTAAACTAGTATAATGTTCTTCAGGTTCATCCATGTGGTCACATATGTCAGAATTTCTTCCTTAGTAAGGCTGAGTAGTTTTCCATTTTGAATACCACATTTTCTTTATTCATCTATCAATGGACATTTGGGGTGTTTCCATATCTTGACTAATGTGAAAAATGCTACAATAAACAAGTAAGTGCAAGTATTTTTTTTAGATACTGATTGTACTTCCTTTAGATATATATGAATAAGTAGGATGGCTGTATTTCCTTTGGATACACACACCCTCCCAAGATTGAAACAAGAAGAAATTGAATTTCTCAACAGACCAATTATGATTTTCAAACCTAATTCATTAATAAGTAGCTTACCAACCAAAAAGAGCCCTGAACCAGAGAGATTCACAGCTTAATTCTATCAGATGCACAAAGAAGCGCTCATGCCATTTCTACTGAAATTATTCCAAAAATTAAGGAGAGGGACTTCTCCCCAGTTCACTCTATGAGGCCAGCATCATCCTGATACTAAAACCTGGCAGAGTCAATAAAAAAGGAAACTGCAGGCCAATATCCTTGAGGAATATTGATGGAAAAATCATCAACAAAATATTTTAAAACTGAATCCAGCAGCAAAAAATTTAAAAAAAGGAGAAGAAAAGATAAAGAAAATCTAATCCACCATGATCCAGTAGGCTTCATCCCCAGGTTGCCAGGTTAGTGCAACTTATACAAATCAATAAATGTGATTCATCACGTAAACAGAAATAAAGACAGAAACCACATGATCATTTTAACAGATGCAGGAAAAGCTTTTGTTAAAATTCCACATTCCTTTATGTTAAAACCTCTCAGTAAGCTAAGCACTGAAGGAACATACCTCAAAATAATAAGAGCCACCTATGACAAACTGACAGCCAACATCATGCTGAATGGATAAAAGCTGAAGGCAATCCCTGTGAAAATTGGTACAAGATAGGGATGCCTTCTTCTGCCACTCCTATTCAACACAGTATTGATAGCCCTGGCCAGAACAATCAGACAATACAAAGAAATAAAGTGCATCTTCATAGGAAGAGAGGAAGTCAAACTATCCCTTTTTGCAGATGACATGATCCTACATCTGAAAAACCCCACAGTCTGAGCTCAAAAGCTCTATATGCTGATAAAGAACTTTATTAAAGTTTCAGATTCAAAATTAGCATACAAAAATCACTAGCATTTCTATACATCATGATATGATTTGGCTGTGTTCCCACCCAAAACTTATCTTGAATTGTAGTTCCCATCATCCCCATGTGTCATGGGAGGGACCCAGTGGGAAGTAATTAAATTAAGGGGGCAGTTACCTCCATGCTGTTCTCATGATATTGAGTGGGTTCTCATAAGATATGATGGTTTTATAAGGGGATTTCCTCATTTTGATCAGCATTTCCTCATTTTGCTCAGATGTCATGTGAAGAAGGACATGTTTGCTTCCCCTTCCACCATGATTGTAAGTTTCCTGAGGCCTCCCCAGCACCATGGAACTTTGAGTTAATTAATCCTGTTTTCTTTATAAATTACCCAGTCTTGCATATATCCACATAGCAGCATGAAAACAGGCTAATACACACCACCAACAGCAAAGGAAGAGGTAAATCAGGAACACAATTCCATGCAAAATTGCCACAAAAAGAAGAAAATACTCAGGAACACAGCTAACCAGGGAGATGAAATATCTCTACAATGGGAATTACAAAACACTGCTCAAAAAAATTACAGATGACACAAACAAATGGACAAACATCACATACTCATAGATAAGAAGAATCAATAGTGTCAAAATGGCCATACTGCCCAAAGCAATTTATAAATTCAGTGCTACTCCTATCAAACTATCTAAAGCATTTTTTACAAAGCTACAAAAAGCTATTTTAAAATCATATAGAACCAATAGTCCATCCCAAACAGCCAAGGCAATTCTAAGCAAAGTAAACAAATAAACACAAAGCTGGAGGCATCATGTTATCTGATTTCAAACTATACTACAGGGCTATGGTAACCAAAACATCATAGTACTGCAACAAATACAGACACATAGATCATTGGAACAGAATAGAGAGTCCAGAAATAATGCTGGACACCTACAACAATCTGACCTTTGACAAAGCTGACAAAATCAAGTAATATGAAGAGGACTCTTAGTCCATTTTTGCAAAGCTATAAAGACATACAAGAGATTGGATAACTTATAAAGAAAAGGAGTTTAATTGACACACAGTTCTGCAGGGCTGCAGAAGCCTCAAGAAACTTATGATTATGGCAGAAGGGAAAGAGCCATGTCTTACACGGAGGCAGGTGAGGGACAGTGGTGATGGAAGTGGGAAGAGCCCCTTATAAACCATCAGATCTCATGAGAACTCACTCACTATGCTAAGAATACCATGGAGAAAACTGCTCCCATGATCCAATCACCTCTCACCAGGTCTCCCCCTTGACACTTGGAGATTACAATTTGAGATGCAATTTGGGTGGGGACACAAGCACAAACCATAGCAACTCCTTATTTAATAAATAGTGATGGGTTAACTAGCTAGCCTGTGCAGAAGATTGAAACTGAACCCTTTCTTTAGACCATATGCAAAAATCAATTCAAAATTAAAGCTTAAATGTAAAACCTAAAACTATAAAAACTCTGGAAGACAACCAAGGCAACACCATTCTGAACATAGAAACAGGCAAAGATATTGTGATGAAAATGGCAAAAGCAGTTGCAACAAAAGCAAAAATTGACAATGGAATCTAATTAAACTTAAGAGCTTTTGCACAGCAAAAGAAACTATCAACAGAGTAAATAGACAGCCTAGAGAATGGGAGAAAATATTTGCAAACTATGCATCTGACCAAGGGCTCGTATTCATCATCTATAAGGAACTTAAACAAATTTACAAGAGAAAAACAAACAACCCTATTAAAAAGTGGAGAAATGATGAATAGGTAATTTTCAGAAGAAGACATATGTGTGGCCAGCAAGCAGATGAATAAAATCTCAATATCACTGATTATTTGGGCAATGCAAATTAAACTCTCAATGAGATACCATCTCACACCAGTAAGAATGACTATATCAAAAAGTCAAAATATAACCGATGCCAGCAAGGTTGTGGAGTAAAAGGAATACTTACATGCTACTGGTGGTAGTATAAACTAGTTCAACAATTTTGGAAAGCAGTATGTTTATTTCTCAAAGAGCTAAAAACTGAACTACCATTTTGACCCCAGCAATCGTGTTACAGGCTATATACTCAGAGGAATATAAATCATTCAACCCTAAAGATGCAGGCACAAAATGTTCATTGTTGCACTATTCACAGTAGCAATGGCATGGAATCAACCTAAGTGTTCATTAAATAAATTGTGGAACATATACATCATGAAAGATTAAATAAAGAAATTGTGCTACAAATATATCATGGAATACTACACAGCCATAAAAAAGAACAAGATTATATGTTTTGCAAAAACTTGGATGAAGCTAGAGGACATTATACTTAGTAAATTAACACAGGAACAGAAAACTAAATACAGTATATTCTTACTTATAAGTGGGAGCTAAATGATGAGAACTCATGGCCACAAAGAAGGCGACAACAGATACTGGGGCCTACTTGAGGGTGGAAAGTGGAAGGAAGAAGAAAATCAGAAAAAAAAAAAAACAATGGGTACTGGACTTACTACATAGGTGATGAAAAAACCTACAATAAACTCCTGTGACATGAGTTTACCTATGTAGCAAACCTGTACATATACCCCTGAACCTAACATAAAAGTTTTTAAATAATGGACAGAAAATTTGATTAGACATTTTTCAAAAGAATACATACAAATAGCAAAAAGGTATATGAAAAGGTGTTGAACATTATTGATCAACAGTAAAATGCAAATCAAAACTACAGTGAGATATCAACTTACTAGAGTTAATACACTTTATATCCAAAAGACAGGCAATAACAAATGCTAGCAAGGATGTGGAGAAAAGAAAACCCTCATACAGCATTGGTGGGAATGTAAATTAGTATAATTACTATGGAGAAAAGTTTGGTGGTTCTTGAAAAACTAAAGTTAGAGCTACAATATGATCCAGCAATCCTATTCCTGGATATATATCCAAAATAAACGAGCTACCATATGATCCATCAGTCTTATTGCTGGGTATATACACAAATCAAAGGAAATAAGTATATCAAAGAGATACCTGAATTCCTATGTTTGTTGCAGCTCTACTGTTCATAATAGCTAAGATTTGAAAGCAGGCTAAGTCTTTATCAAGAAATGAATTAATAAAGAAAATGTGGTACATATACACAGTGAAGCACTATTCAGCCATAAAAAAGAATGAGATCCTGTCATTTGCAACACAAAAATGAAACAGGAGATTATTATGTTAAGTGAAATAAGCCTGGCACAGAAAGACAAACATCACATGTTCTCACTTATTTCTGGGATCTAAAAATCAAACAATTGAGCTCATTCACAGTGTAGAAGGATGGTTACCAGAACTTAGTGGGGGCTGCAAGGAGGTCGGTGTGGTAAGTGGGTACAAAAAATTAGTTAGAGATAATGAATAAGACCTATTAATAGCACACAGGGTGACTATAATTAATAATAGCTTCATTCCACATTTTAAAATAAGTAAAGGGTATAGTTGGATTGTTTGTAACACAAAGGATACATGTTTGAGAGAATGGATACACTGTTGTCCATGTGATATTTCTACACTGAATGCCTGTATCAAAGCATTTTGTGTACCTGAAAAATATATACACTTACTATGTACTCACACACACAAAAAAAAATTTAAAAAAACGTTCTGAAGTGTTTATTCAAGGAATGAACAGGAGATGAAACATGACTTTACCACTACAATCCCGAAGAAAAAGCATAATTGAAGTACTGGCTAGCCAGACATAGAGGTGGTCCAATTAAATAAAAGCAAACAGGTCATGAGCAAAGGTCATGGCAAAGGTTTTGCTAGATAGTCAAGGCATTTTGGTTGTTGGATTTCTGAGGGTTCAAAGGCAATAATATGTGCTTATTATGAAAGTGTTTTGAGTAAATTAGCCAAAGCTTTAGCAGAAAAGCACTGAGGAAATATTTACCGGAGAGTCCTTCTTTGGGACAGCAATGCTCCTGCTCAATCCTGTCATCAAACAATGGCAATTTTGCCAGAGTTTTGATGGGAAATCATTATATATTCACATTGCAACCCTAATTTAACTTCCTGTGGTGCTTTTTTCTCTTCTGGGGAAAAAAAAGCAATTTTTCTTCACTTAATAATGTAAAAAGAGTACATTGACATGGTTAAATTGAAAGGATCATCGGTTCTTTAGAGGTGGACTAAATGGCTGGTATCATTGCATATAAAAATGTCTTCAATTCAAAGGAACTCATGCTGATAGTTTGTACTTTAATTTTACCTTTTAATTCCATTTTTTCACAAACTTTATCCAAGCTCTCTTGCAAAAACAGAAAATCCATTATTATCTCTGCTATCTCTGCAAGGTCAAACTTCCTATTTACAAAAAAATTCCATTTATCTGTCACTCCTGGGGATCTAGGAGTGGAGACCAATGATGTCATTCTACTCTTGCTACTTTTGCTGTTTATCTGGATTTACCAGAAAAAGAAAGAAATAAGGTGACTCATGTTTCTGTAGTATTCATATATATAAGGTACATAACTGCAAGTCAGGGTGACATCACAGAATCTTCACAGTTCTTGACAAAATAATTCTGTACTTCTTTTTTTTAATTGTACTTTAGGTTGAAGGGTACATGTGCAGATGATGCAGGATTATTGCATAGGTACAAACATGGCAATGTAGTTTGCTGCCTCCATCCCTCCGTCACCTATATGTGGCATTTCTCCCAATGTTATCCCTCCCAAACCTCCCCACCCCTGCTGTCCCTCCCCTACCCCCTCAACAGACCCCAGTGTGTGATGCTTCCCTTCCTGTGTCCATGTGTTCTCATTGTTCAACAACCACCTATGAGTGAGAACATGTGCTGTTTGGTTTTCTGTTCTTGTGTTAGTTTGCTGAGAGTTATGGTTTCCAAATTCATCCATTTCCCTGCAAAGGACAGGAACTCATCATTTTTTATGGCTGCATAGTATTCCATGGTGTATATGTGCCACATTTTCCTTGTCCAGTCTGTCATTGATGGGCATTTGGGTTGGTCCCAGGTCTTTGCTATTGGAAACAGTGCTGCAATGAACATACGTGTGCATGTGTCTTTACAATAGAACGATTTATAATCCTTTGAGTATATACCCAGTAATGAGATTGCTGGATCAAATGGAATTTCTGTTTCTATGTCCTTGAGGAATTGCCACACTGTCTTCCACAATGGTTGAACCAATTTACACTCCCACCAACAGTGTAAAAGTGTT